>VUQK01039321.1:0-12088 GCA_015106715.1 Bujurquina vittata
TGTCTTCCAGAGGGTGGGCACTCTCCCCAGTTGCAGGCTGAGGTTGAAGATGCGTTGGAGTGGTTCACCCAGTTCAGCAGCGCAGGTCGTGTGCAGTCGAGGGCACACATTATCTGGGCCCGCTGCTTTCCTGGGATGGAGCTTCCTCAGCTGACCCCTGACTTGGTCCGCAGTGACGCTCGGGGGAGTCTGTGTTGTAGTGGTGGGGGAGGTGGAGGAGGAGGGCAGGGTTGTTGTGTTGTCTGCAGAGAGGTGTTTTGAGGGAAGGAGCAGAGGTGTCTGCAATGAGGGGGGCTGTGGGGTGGACATGGGCTGATTGAACCTGTTGAAGAAGTCATTCAGTTATAAATTATGTTGGTGTAGATGTTAAGAATAGTAAAGCGAAGGGGGGAGAGAGCGAGCGAGAGAGAGAGAGAGAGAGAGAGACCCCAAACACACCTTAAACACACTGAATCTTATCTAGTGGTATTCAACAGGGGCCTTCCACATACGGTGTTTCACCAAGCAAGTTTCCACCAGTGAAGCTCCATCAATAGGACAAGCCTTTAGAACTTGGGCTGCTTTTGTACAAGACAGTACCAGTGTGTTCGACACAATCACACAACTGAAAAATGTGGATACGGAGACAATTTTAGCATCCATGGATGTTGCCACTTAATGATTTCCTGTTGTCATTGACTGAATGGGCTTTAACTGTAGTCCTTGTAATGCAGGCCAATACCTCTGTAAATGGAAAAGAGGTGGAAAAAAATAAACAAGTAATTAACAGGTATTGGGTTTTTATTGTGCGTGATGATGCAATAAGCCAGATCTTCCCTGAGCCATCAATAATTAGTTTTAGCAGATCTCCCACTCTGCAAGATAAACTGGTACAGAGCCAGATTCAGCCAGATTCCCAGGAAACGTGGTTGGGCCCGAGTGCAAACAAGTGCAGTCACTGCAATCATTTTTCAAATGTAGTACAGATTAAGACATTTGTTTATACATTTTATTAACTGTAAATCCTACTTTGTCACATATGTATAGGCTAGAGAACAAAAAGACATTTGCATAAGAGATCAGTGGAATGAAAGTGTGGACTTTCATAATAGTAACCCATCTACACTAAAAGTCTTTGGAATTGACGACAATCTTCTTTCTACATGAAAAGGTGACAGACAAAGGATTCATAAACAAACGGAAGCTTTTTGGATGCATAAATATCCTGGACTGAATGAGGGCTTAGATTTTATTTATTTCTTATGATCTTTAGTTGCCTCTGAAGAACATGTACCTATGTCATCTATGTTTGATGTTGCTATACTATATTGCCAAAAGTATTGGCTCGTCTGCCTTCACACGCTGAGTGACATACGATTCTTAATCCATATGATTACAGTGAGTACATCCTCAATGCATACGGCTCCTCTGAAAAGGAAAGCCTCAAATCAAAAGTGCCTGACTCTGTGGTATAACTCACAAATGTGCAGCTCAAAGCAGATAACCTGTAAGCTGGAGAAGAAATTTCATCTCCCTAATTTCTTCATTTTGCCTGGAAAAAGCGTTTGTTGCTCCATAAAAAAGCCCTCCATAAAGCTAGGACATCTTACTATTCATCACTAATTGAAGAAAATAAGAACAACGCCATCTCACCTGTGACTGATCTCATCACTCACCTGCTCGTGTTTGGATATTCTCTGAATGCTTTTGGATTTTTATTTGTTTTTTTATTTTGCACAGACTTTCACACTGGGAAATCATCTTTGGAGTTAGGGATTTAATGCCAGTGTAAGACGCCCACGGGACATCGCAGCATCAAGTGGCCACAGAATCCCCGCAGCTCTGCTTTGATTTTTTTTTTTACACACCTTCTATAATAAACTCTGTTCAGACTTGATTTCTGTGTCCAGCATCTGAGTCCTCACTAGCGAGCCATGACAGTATGCGTATTTACAGGTACCCAGTGACGGTCACCATCATGGTTTGACCAATAATGAGAGTGGTCTGTCAAGTCAGCTCCAAAAACAAGTGGAAAATAATTGACTTTTAATAATTATATACTTAGTAAATTAAACAAAAAAGACAGATTGCAATCTGGTGTCTTAGGTGAGCAATGCTTGAAGCAGTACTGTGACATTACCCAAGATGCACTTAGCACACTGTTAGTCTGCTTTAAGCTGTCAGGAAGGCAACAGTAATTGAAACCACCAAGACAAGCAGAAGAGCATCTCTGAATACAAGACAGGAAGCAAGATAGAATTCACGTGTGTGAATGAGAGCAAGACAGATGTAATGGTGAAGATGTGAGGACTAGAGGTAGTGAAGGTGAAGTTTAAATATTGAATGTGGGGTCAAGCAACCAAAGCAAAGCACAATGCACAAGAGAGGTGAAGATGAGTATGGAGGAAGGGTGCTAAAGTAATTTTAAAGGGAAGCGACAGAAGAGCGTTACAGAACATGAAAATTATTTTTAGAACGGTGCAAGTCAAAGCAATTTGACCATTTTTAGGAAGAAACATCTACGTCACCAGTTAGGAGCTCTAATCACTTTTTGGTCAAGCAGGCTACTTTTAAGAGTTCTATAAAAATATGCAGCAAAAGGGACTGTAGTGATTATAATGCAGAACACAGAGTAGGTAAAGAATAAAGACTCATAAGGAGTTGTGTAAAATAAAGCTGTCTTTATTTTATTTATAACTGCTACATTTTGTTTACCAATATAAACAAGGATATTAGACATACCAAACATACAAGCAACAGAAATTATAATAAACTGCTGCCTACAGTCACACATGGCTGTGCTATAACTTGCACAACACATTTTTGACAATAACTGTGATCATGCTGTTACAAAAATGTTGAAGTTTCACAAGCACAAAGATTTGACTGCCACAACAGATATAATATGGTTGTTTTCAGCTAAAGATATATAAAGATATATAACAGTACATAAACACGGGGGATATAGCTTTAAGTAGCTGTGTATTCTTCTGTGGATGGGAACGCTTTTTGTCAAACAATCCCTTTTTGGCACCCGTCACCTTCATCAGAAAATGATAACAAAAGCTTCAAAGGTTTTTGAGTTCATCTGACTTTTGACCAGAAGGGGAAGTGAGATTGCGACTGCTCAAACGGTGACGCCCTGTTTGTATCCAGATGTTTCATGCTCCCTGTTGAAAATTTCTTCATTACTCTGTTAACTTGCTCAAGTTGGGTCTCACCATTGAGTGTAACCATGACAATTTGAACATCTATTTTGTAGAAAGGGTGACAGTCTTACTTGAATTAGCAGTCATCAAAAATGGAATGAATTTTGCTACTGTGGATGCATTTAAGAATATACCTTCATTCTCTTGCTATGAGTTGCTGGATTAGCTGTTTTCATCTCCACAAGAAATGACCCACTGGGTCCAAAGTGATGTTGACTCCAGCATTTTATCCTTGGCTGGCACTGCTATTGCTATTGCTTAAATAATCTCAAGCTTGTACATACTTTTTGTTAGTGTTAATATATTTTGATTTATTTATTTTTAATTTTGCATAGTACAGTTTTTATCTTTCCAACCGCTGCCTTAGAGAGAGGATGCTAAACTGCACTGTTTTAACATTATTCTTAACATTGTTTTCAATAAAAATAAAAGCTTTTCTATTCTATTCTATTCTACAGGACAAAAATGGCAAATCACAGAGTTACAGATTTCCTGCTTAGGTTTTCAATCAACCGTCTAGAAGCAAAGAGGAAATTCTTTAGGGTGCGGTGGGTGGAGGAATTTTAAGTGTAATTAAAACCTAATGTGGTCAGAGAGTGGGTTCTCAAATCTACTGTAATTGTATAGATAATGGATCCATTATCTATACAACCATTAACTAAAGACGTGGCGTGATAAGGAACTCTCCCACAAATTTCATCTATTAGGGATTGGTTAGGTATTTTATCGTCTCTTCATCAGTACAACTGTGTTTTATTTGAACTGCAATTTTGCTAAGGGTGGAGACAAGCAACAAAAAACAAGGCAAACAAGGCAAGAAAAGGACCCACACACACATCCTTTTGGGACTAGAAACTGCAACTCATTAGTGTTGCCAGGAAGGGCAGTTTTAAGGTCAAAAATGTCAGGCTGCAGCATCCAGCAGGCCAAGCTAAGGTACATCTGGATATTGTAGGATCATAGTTGGCAGAGCTTATGGAAATATTAAAATAACAGCAGGCTCAGATTGGTCAGCTCACATGTGAATTAAAATCCACTTGTACGTCATTTAAACCCAGGTTTGTGCAGAGGGGAGGACAGCTTAAAAACTGTGATAATAAGAGGGTAGTAGTTTTGGGGTATGTGGTCCCTAGCCTGAGTTCATGTAGATAGGGCACGTTACCTTCACAGTTGGGAAACCAATTCCCTCCATCACGCTGAGCCACATTCCAGATGTAGACATGATTGCTCCACTGGTTGTGATTCTCAAAACTCTGTCCCTCCCACATCAATTGTCCAAGGGTTACTATTAAGATAGGAGAGGTATCACATGCTGAGTCTGTGGTCACTATCATCACATAAAGTTTTTTGCCTTTTTAACATTTTAAGACCTGGGGTCCAGCAAAAGTAATGTCATAGGGTGCCGTTACATGCAGCTAATGGATTGGATATTCCCTGCACTGGCTATCTGAAACTTTATTGTCAGGTGTCAGGGGAATCCCCAAGAACGGTGTGCTAGCTATAAGAGACCCCTTAGAAGCCAGCCCCAACTCACAAATGTGGAGTCCTTAGTATGAGCGTGACTGTGCTAGTGGTCCAGTGAGCATAATTAGGGACCTCCCATTGTTTCCTCCCTAGTGATATTTGGAGAGGTCTGCTTGCAGAGACACTGTTTGAATTTTGATTTTTCTTTTGCTGGACGAGAATGGGCATAAAACTGAGAGAAATTTTGTTGATGGAGATACATTTACTCTGGGTCTTTGTGTTCTTGGTGCATGGAAAATCTATTGAAAATCGGGAAAATGGTAAGATAACAAAACAATGTTTGGTCCACAGGGACCACAGGGATTACTAATATTACTGTTTTGATTACATTTTCTTATATAATGATGATTATATCATAGTATGTATCATCTGTAATGTCATGATGTCAAACAGGACATCAGACAGCAAAGAGATTCTTTTCAATTTTTGCAGCACCAAATCACAACAACAAATGCCTCAAGTTGCTTTGTATTGTGAGGCAAAGACTATGCAATAGTAAGAGTAAACCCCAGCAATCAAACAACTCTCTATGCGCAAGCACTTGGCAACAGTGGGGGAAAAAAAGCTTCCTTTGAGCAGGGAGAAATCCCCAGCAGAACCAGGCTCAGGTAGGTGCAATCAGCTGATTGGTTGGTGGTGAGGGGAGGGAGACAAAAGGCATGGTGTGGAAGAGAGCCAGAGATGAATAATGACTTAATGATTAAACGCAGAGTTGTGTATAAACACAAAGAGCTGGGAGCTGTATCCACAGTAGAGGAGCCTGAAGGGCCTGAAGTAGTTTTTCAGCATCACTCTGAGACAGGATGTTTCTAATTTTAGAGATATTGCACAAATGCAAGAAAGCAGTCTTATGTAGTGGTTTAATATGTGCATTGAAAGACACATCCCAGTCAGAAACAACCCCAAGATTCCACAGTGTTATTCAGGGCCCAGGTAATGCCATCCTGAGAAAGTATCTTGTTAGCCTTCTAATAATACTCCATAGGGACACATATACAGTAGTGTAAACAGAGTTCAGATTAGATTGACATCTTGGTTTGACCATCAACCAAGATGATCTGGCCCTCGGCTCATGTGGTGCTCTGGGCTCCTTTTCTGGGTGCTTGTGCTGCCTCAGTGGGACCAGGTTGTGCTCTCGGCCTCTGTTGGTTTTGGCGAGGGTCTCGGGCACTAATGTAGACCTTCTTGCATGTTTCTGGCTTGACACGGGGGATTCCACCGCTTCTTGACCTTTGACGCAGGTTGCAGATACTTGCAGGTACTTGGGTTCTTGTCGCCATCCTGTGTTAAGATGTTTGGACTGGCCACACTGCTTGGTTTGGTTTCTGCTACTCTCTTGGTCTTTGATTAGGGGTCTGGATGCTGGCTTTCACTAAGATGCTTTTATTCTTGGTTAGTTTTTTGTAAAAGGAAAAAAGAAAGATTTGTGTGATGAGTTGGATTCACCATGTTGGATTTGGGAGGGATCATGTGCATTTCCTCATAGGTGCATGGATACAGGTATGTATGCACACACACACACACACACACACACACACACACACACACAAAAGAGGGGCCAATGATGTATTAAAAGAATACCAGCTGACAGATACCTTATTTCAGTTTTCTGGCTGTTCCAGCTCCATGGTCAGAGTAACTGTCAAGATTTTTTCTGTGGGACCAGCAGGTGAATGATTTTAGTGTGATTATCTCTCTCACAAAGCCTCACAGTCATCATAACCCAGAAACCACAGTGTAATCCTCCAGGCCTCATGCTGTATGGATGTGTATGTCACAGTGTGTCTCTTATCTCTTTCCTAGTGATTGACCTCCTGGAAGCCCTAAACATCCCTCTTCAAAAAAGCGTGACCAATGGCATGATATATAAACTACGTCCCAGAGCACCCCCCCTGACGCTTCCTGCTGAATATTCTCACTTCCTGTACTCCAACCTTCAGGGTAGCATGGGTGTTCATGTGGTCATGCACCAGGCACCTCGATCCACTGCCACTGTTTTTTCTCTTTCCTCTGCATCTTCGCCCATTCTCCAGATCATCTCCTCCACCCTCGATAACACCCTGTGTTTGGACTACCAGGCTGAAGGAAGATCATACAACTTTTCCAGCTTCCGCTTTCCGGGGACAAACCCTTTCTCCAGTGAAACATGGGTACGGCTGGTTGTGAGCCTGGAACCTGACAGACTGACATTTTTTGTGGACTGTCAAGAAGCTGCAGTTTTACCGATAGAAAGTGAGAACAGGATCAACCTGGAACTTCCACAAGATGTTCTCATCACTCTTGGCAGCACATTGGGAAAGAGAGGCAGTAAATTTAGTGTGAGTTTCCTGTGCAAACTGCATATCTGTGCATGCTCCCACACACACACACAGAGAACAACATGACATACTAATGATATCTAAAGCTTGTACTCACTGGTCTCTGCCTCCTACTGAAAGGAAATAAAGTCATGTAGATTTGCCATGTCCACAATCACAAATTGAATAACTCATCAGAAAGAGCACACAAAAATACATAAATGTAGGTATTTGAAGTTACATAGAGTATACCCATAATGCATGCCATTATTCTGCTACACTTTTTAATGCAGGGATATCTGAAGACAGCTGAGCTTTCACTGAAATCGTATCCGAGGCGTCCATGGATCTGCAACAATCTTACAGGTAAGAGAAGATTCCATCTGTCCATCATTTTATTAACTGCTTTCTTACTCAGTTCAGGCTCATTGGGGGGACTTCATTTAGTTTTAGGCTGCAGTGCTAGCCACTCTGCTACTATACTGCCTCAATAATAGTCAAGAATGTTTTGTTTTTTTTAATTAAAAAAAATTATTGAAAAGCTATTCAGGAATCACTTTAATACCCACTTCTCATGAGTTCCATGAAATGCCTGTTTCTTCTTTTAGATGATTTAGCTCCAGACACACACAACCCAGATTCCTGGACTGAATCTAGTAATCCTCACAATGCTTTACCCAGTAAACCTCAAGCAAACCACAGATCACTGGACCAAACTTACCATCATCTTCAGGACATCCAGAGATATCGGAGCGCTGTGTTACAGCAGCCTAAAAGATCTCCTCAAGCTGTAGCTGTACCGGCTTCTCACGTACCGAAAAATGATGAACTGAAGAAGCTGGAGAAGAGGATGGGAGAGCTGGCTCGTGTACTGGACATAGTCATAGAGAAGGTACAGATTTTCCTTTGTGTATGAGTTTTCATGAAAAATGGCATGACGAAACATTACAGGACATACTGGGACATTTTCATTCATTTGTTTTTTGTTTGTATCATAACTGAATGGCAAACTATAGATGGGTGACAGACTGCAACAATCACAGACAACAAGAGAGCTGACTCATGTGCTGGACATGGTCAGAGATGAGGTACAGAGATGAGGTACAGATGTATGACTTTTCCTGAAAAAAGGCACAATGAAATATTACAGAACATACTTGGATTTTTTATTCACAGACTGACAAAGTACAGAAAGATGCTAACCTGCAGAAGCTCGAGAAAAGGATGGCGGAGCTGGCTCATGCATTGGATATAGTCAAAGATGAGGTACAGACTGCACTTAGTGTATGAATTTTCATCAAAAGTGACATGATGTACCATTACAGGACATACTGTGATTAAAAAAAAAAACATGTACTCATCTATTTATTTTTTGTGTAATCACCAAATGACAAACTACAGACTGATGATCGACTGCAACAACAACAGACTCAAATGCTGAAAATGTTCAATGACGAGGTACCGATTGTACTTGGTGTCAGAGTTTTCATGAAAAATGGCAATACAAAATATTACAAGACATACTGATATATTTTCTTTGTTCTATGACAGAATAAAAAACTGAAGTCATTTCTGAAGGCGCAATGCAAAAAAGGTGACTCATCTCGTGCTGTTTGTAGGATCTATCCTCATCAGTGTTTGTATTTTTTTCTTTCAACTTGTTACACTCGTAAAAAACAAACAAAACATTAAAATATGTCTCTATCTGCATATCTGCGGTCAGCAGCATTAACTCACATGCTCAGTAGCTCTTTACTGAAGGCTGTCCCTATGCCTGAACCATGTCTGTCTAACCTCAAAGCGGAGGCACATGTTTTGTCTTGACCTCTGACCCTGCTGGCTTTCACAGTTTCTGTTTCCCCAGGACACACCGACACAAACAGAAGAGGCAAGTATCTTTGAACCACACTGGAGGCTTCATACAGTATTTATGAAGAACACTGCTGTCCAACCTCTCTGTTGTGAAAATGTATTCAGGGCCTTTAGGCCGTGTTATTGACACTATTATAAGAGATGTTGGTGGATAGATTGCAATGAAATTCATGATTCGTAGAGAATGAGTTTTCTGTTTACATTTATCAAGTACCTCAGTGTAGCTGCAGCTTCTTGTTAAAGTAATGACAGCTGTGCTGTGTAGAGCTACACAGAGCTGCTGGGGTGTCCTGGTTTGCTGTCCCAACTGCATCTATTCTGGCCACATGTCCCCTCCCCACACTTCTATGCATATTAGAGCTTAAAAAAAGAAGAAGTTAAAGTCCACTGTGCCTTTAATCCCACTGCTGGGAAGACGTCCTCTTTGTTTCCTTTTGCACAGGAAACAAAAATCATTTCCCCTCATTTTCGGCCTGTAGGGACGGGTACATGTTAGGACCATGCTGCATTGGCAACCCAAGACAGGGTCCCCACTGTACCCCTTCTTATACCCCACTGACTTCCCTTGGCCATTTCATTTATTTTTCTTCAATCACTGAATGTAAACCAAAGGATGCAATGATACTAACATGAAACATACTCATGGCTCACATTCCCTCACACTTTCATCAAATTAATGCTTGGCTTGCTAAAGGAAATGCTTTTGGCAGAGTTTGCAGCCTCATTTTGTTTACTCTGTAATTAGTGCCCTCTCTAAGATGACTTCAAAAGATATGGCTTGAGTCTTTTGGAGTCATTACAGTAATTAAAGGCTGAAAAGCCCAAGGTCAGAAAAATAGAAACACATAGGTAGAAACACAGACCAGTCTTAAGCGTTTCGCCGGTGTCATTGAACCCGACACCAGCACTGGCATGAGCACGGCACCTAAGCCATGTTTAAGTGAGATCTGGGGTTGGAGGGTGGGATTGAAGCAATGTCTGGGCAACACCAAAGCGTACGAAGGGCCGCGGTACAAACAAAACACAGCAACAGCAGAGGATTTCAGGTTTCTGCGGCTAATGTGGGTGAAACACTCACGCTTACAAGGACATCTGATCTGCAGAGTTTAAACAAAGCATCGAATCAACAAATTTGTGTCCAGGGTTTTTTTTTATAATCAAATCATTCGAGTTACTCGATGAATGGTTGAAGCCCTATCTTACACTACTGATGTTTTTCTGCCAAGAAAATGTTGCACCCTACAAAAATAACTATCAATAATTACCATAATGCTACAGTATGCTGGTTGTCAAGTGCAATTTCTGAGCTTTCAGAAACTATTTGAAGTTTTCCGATAATACAAACAGTCACGTAATTACATTATTCAAAGATCAGATGTTTCAGCAGTAAAAGCTCTGCATTGACTAGCTGTTCATGTGCCAAGTAAGGAGGTAAGCAGGTGTGAAGGAATTTTAGACATTAAGGCAGGAGTAATTGAGTAGTTTATCCATTATTTCATTAAGTAATTGGATAAGAAATACTCTTTATTAATGAGTAATGGTAAATATTCAAAAGAGAAAACACTTTGATGAAACACAGTGATGATGACATAATCTACCTCACTGGGAGCAAAGTTTAGGTTGCTGCTCTGCACTGTGCTGGCACATGGCACTGAAGAGCATGATAATTAGTTAGTTACAGCACTTTCAGAAAGACTTCAACTGTAATAAAACTCATTCCCTAGTGTTGTGTAATCCATTAAAGTAAATGTGAATGTTACTAAGAAATGATCAGACAGGAGGGGGCTTTCGGGGAATACTGTCAGTGTACATTCCAGCAACTAAAATATGCAGAAACTGAACATTTTTATGCACTAATGTTTTTGTTTCATCTCCATGGGATTCTCATGGTCACAATGTGCCCTGCCCTCTGAAGATTGCTGTCAAACGTCTACCTGTTTTGTGAGTATTGGATGTTCAGTGACAATAAACAACAATCAAAAATATTTAATAAGCTTGAAGAAGTTTTTCTATACAATTTTTCTGTTCATTCTTTCTCTCATTTTTGTTTCTCTTCATTTGAATAGGGGGGCCCTCCCCAGGCACGAGTTCTCCAGCTGTGCGATCCCCAGCTGTGCCCTCTTCAAAACTGCACACAGGAGAATGTACTTGAAGGCTGCGACCTGCAAAACACAAGTAAGGAACAGAGAAAAAAAATGTACCAAACAAGGCAAATGACATAAATTAAAACAAAATATTGAACATGCCTTTTTCGGTCACTTAAATATGAATTCCTTTTAAACACACTGGTAACACTTTCTAGACTCTGTATTACTGTATATCACTTCTTCTTTTGACTTCTCCCTTAAGCAGTCACCACAGCGCATGATCTCACCCTATTCTTTGCATCCTCTTCTTTCACACCAACCCTCTGCATGTCCTGCTTCACCACATCCGTGCTATTTATTAGATCACCATGGTTATGTAAGCCTAAAGCTCGACATATCCTGATTACTTTAATAAATATCCAAAATGGCAAAAATAATCATTCTTCTCTCTACTCTTTACTTTAAGAAACAGTTCATGCTGTTCTCATCACATGTAATCAAAGTTTCAGTTCTGAATGTCAAAAACTGTGACAGAACTTAACAGATCTGGAAAGAAAATGTAAATAATGTGCCTTCTTGTTAGGGTGGTTAGAACTGATAACGTCTACAGATAGAGTTGATTTTCTTTCTTCACTGTAGTATTTTTAGGATTTTGCACTGAAATCTTAATGACATCATGCCTAGAAGCACAGGAATAGTAAAATAATCTGAGGTGTGTGTTTGTAGGTTGCACCCATTCTGGTATCAGTTATAATCATGGAGACTCGTGGAGGTCGCTGGAGAATCTTTGTGATATCTGCTCCTGTTTGGTGAGTTTGATACCAACTGTCTACTTATGCTCTCATCCAGTCTCTCATCTCTATTAATGCTGTTCTGTCTTCATAACAGGAGGGTCAAGTTCACTGTGAGAGGGAGCAGTGTAACACTGCCTGCACAAACCCTGCTGCTCCTCCTCCCAATAGCTGCTGTCCAGTCTGCGATGGTGGGTTTCACTGCTTTGTGTAACAGCACAGGTGTGTTAGACTGTAGAGACAGTGTGTCTATGTGTGTCTTGTAGGCTGTGGTGTGAATGGACATGACTTCCCTAATGGAGCTGTGATCCCTGTTGGAGACCCCTGTC
>VUQK01039323.1:9121-31077 GCA_015106715.1 Bujurquina vittata
TCTTTGAAAGCCCTCTCACCTGCGACGTTGTGTTTGATAGAAACACTTCTGCAGGTTATTTAGGGATACCAGATCTCCTCCACTGGCCAGTTTCGAGATCTAACCAGCCTGCCTTCTTATTTCCTCTTTCTAGCTTTCTTCATTGTTGCCCTGCACTTTAACCTTATACTTATTTAGTTTGTTCAGGCCTTCCTTGCTTGTCGCCTCCTTTTTTTTTTTGGAGAAGCCAAGGTATCAATGTTCAAATGGGATGCAGAGATGACCAAACAGCTTTAATTATCTTAACATCATTTGAAAAAGACCCAAGTCCTATGTGACCAGACTTGAGCCGTGACCTTACTTCTTCACCTCCGTAACGCCTCCCTCTTTGGCCACACTGCACATGGTCAGATCACCCACATGTTCGCTGCCTTGCTTTATCCAAAACCGAAAGTATTCATATCACACAAAAGTAGAATGTTCACGTCTTTACGAAGACAAACCTTGTACAGTATATAAAAGGTGGATGTAAACACCACAAACTAACACAAGTTTGAATTTATCCACATAGGTAACACATTTAGATGGAATGTATAGCATCCACATGTTGATGTTTTCATTGTTTTATGAACTGTGTTAGTATAACAAAGCAGTAATGGACAAGAAAGCAAAAGCTGCACAGAAAGCAGAAAACTCTTGCGCACTTTGAACAAACACAAATCCCACAGAACAAAGACAGAATGAGAGTAAGTCTACACGTCACAGCGTGGAAGCCTCATCTTTAGTCACCTCATTTGTTTGAGCCCAGCCCAAAGCTGATGGTAACGTCGATACTGGAATTTTTCTCTTTGTTGTCCTTTCCGTCTGTGTGTGTATATTTTGTGGATTTGTGTAGGACAGACCCATGCATAAAAACAGATGGTGCTGAATATCAAATTGTTTCTTTTCCTAGTCATGGAGCCGAGATATGTTTCTGTTGCACCTGTACATATCACGCATGACAATTTTATGTTGCTTGTTATTGTTTGATTTTTTTTTAAGTTATTTATTAAGTATTTTTCTCTGATGCTTGCTGTATGTATTTGAGTCATTTTCTTTGGGTGGCTGCATACTGTGTGCGCACGTGTGCAGGAGTTTAAGTTATTCCATTATTCTCCTCAGCTTAATGCTCTTAAAGTGTGTTTCTACTTTCAATTTGATTATCCACTCTCACTCCCCCAATGATTTTTTTTCCTCTCCTCTTCCTTTCTAAACCCATTTCACTCCTCTGCTTCAGTCTTTTTCCTTCCTTTTAAGTTTTGTTTGGGACATTCAGGAAGAGTATTTGTCCTGCATGTGTGTTTGTGTGTGAAAGGGATATACAACGTGTAATTTTGGCACAGTATGAGATATGTGTTTGTCATATTTATGTCTGTAGCAGTTTACTTTATGTCAGCGCAATGCTGGGCTACATTTGTTAAGGTAGTCCGCCACTTTGTTGATTAGTAATGCAGAAAATAAAAGCTGAGACTGAATTCATGGGAAATAAAATGTGAATATAGTAAACTGCTGTATTTTTTTCTGGTCTTGAACTGTACATTGCAAAACAGCAGTCTTTGTCACAGTGTTACTGCCACTGGTTTCTTGGAACTTCACCCAAAATTCACATAGCATTTCTCCTCATGGAAACATTTCTCTGAAGATAATAAAGCAGCTGTATTGATCCTAAATGTGTTATAAGAAATATGTTGATTTGGAAGACTTCAAGGAGTTGTGTCCACACGTAACAGACATCTTGGTAAAGAAGCAGTTTTAAATTGTGTTTCTAGGCACTTGATGTTCATCTTATTGTGAAAACATATAGTGGGTGAAATAATTATTTGATCCCCTGCTGAATTTGTAAGTTTGCTCACTTGCATAGAAATGAACAGTCTCTAATTCTATGGCAGTTTCATTTTTATAAAGAGAGAATATCAACCAAAAATCTAGAAAAATACATAAAAGTTATACATTTATTTGCATTTCATTGAGGTAAAAGTATTTGATCCCCAAGCAAAGCATTTAGTACTTGGTGGAAAATCCCGTGTTGGCAAGCACAACAGTAAGACGTTTCTTGTAGTTGGTCACCAGGTTTGCACACATCTCAAGAGGGATTTTGGACCACTGCTCTTTACAGAAACTCTAAATCTGCTTGGAAACTTGAAGCTTCAGCTCCTTCCACAGATTTTCTATACTATATTTCTTCTTTAGCAACTCCTTTGTTGCCTTGGCAGCATGTTTTGGGTCATTGTCATCCTGGAAGACCCATCCACAACCCATGTTCAGTGTTCTGGCTGAGGGAAGGAAATTCTCCAAGATTTTACCCAGTGGCCCCGTCCATTCGCCCTTGATGTGGTGAAGTCGTCCTGCACCCTTAGCAGAAAAATGTCCCCAAAGCATGTTTCCACCTCCGTGCTTGACTGTATTCTGTATTGTTGACAGTGTTCTTTGGGTAATGCTCATTCTCTTCCTACCAAACATGGTGGGTCAAACTGGTGCCAAAGAGCTGGATTTTGGTTTCATCTGACCACAGCACTTTCTCCCAAGCCTTCTCTGAATCATTTAGATGTTCATCTGCAAACTTAAGACGTGCATGTGGCTTCATGAGCAGGGGTACCTTGTGGGTGCTGCTAGATTTCAATACAGCGTAGTGTGTTATCAATGGTGTTCTTGGTGACTCAGGTCCCAGCTGCCTTCAGATCATTTACAAGCTCATTATTACGTCATTTTGGGCCCATCCATCACCTTTTCCAAGATCATCCTCACCCCATGAGGCAAGATCTTGCATGGAGTTCCAGATGGAGGGCAACTCATTTTAGTTCTTCCATTTCTGAATAATTGCACCAACAGTTTTCACCTTCTCACCAAACCTTTTGCTGATGATCTTGTAGCTCATTACAGCCTTGTGCTGGTCTACATTCTTGGCCCTGATGCCCTTTGACAGCTCTTTAGACTCTCCTGTGGTGTTGAACAGGTTGGAAATGAACAAATTCTGTGATTCTGTGCACAGATGTGCTTCAGACACATAACGAGTTGAGAGCCGTTATTAATTGATTGAATCTGTAATTGTAATCTGTGTGTCACATGGGCACACAGCCCATGTTTTGAATTGTGACTGGGTTGTAGGGGATCAAATACCTATTTTGCTCAAAGATATACAAATCAATTTATAACCTTTAGGCTATGTTTTTTTTCTTATGGATTTTGAGACTGTTCACTCTTTTGGAAGTGAGTAAACTTGCAAATTCAACAGGACATCAAATAGTTATTTCCGCCACTGTAATTTGTTCCCATTTCTTTTGTTCAATCTACAAAAATTGACAAAGAGTTTGATAGGCATAGGCAAATTATATTTTTGCACCAACAACGCCATTACCCGAGAACTTGGAATATCTCTGCTTGGTGTGTAGTGTGTCCTCTGGAGGACAAGTGGAGGACAAAAGAAGGCCTACAAACTATCTACAGCAGATGAACAGTATCTGAAAGTCATGTCCTCCAGAAACGTCTTATAAACGTCTTAACGTCTGTATTACATTAGTGTTTGCATGCTTCAGTTAATCACTGCACCTATTTCCCATTTTTTGAGCAAAATATAAAGAAATGATGGGTGTGTCAAGATACTGTACACAGTGTATCTGCCAAATAACATGGCTTACAGTGTGGTTAAATGTGCTAGCAGATATTCCAAGAAGTTGAAGTGGTATTATTTACTTTTTTGTGTCTGTGCAATGCATCCACAGAGGCTATAGATGCTAAATAAGGTTACTATGCATAGCCAATAGCTCAGAACTTCTGTAAATATGTTCATTTCTGGCTCAGTAGAGACCAAGAAACTGTAGTCAAGACTTCAAAAATGCCAGAACATTAAACAGTGGTTTCAGATGGGCTTTTATATACAATGGTTTTTCACTTTATTTCGTTGACAGATACAGTTTTAAATCACAGCATTAAAGTGAGCCTGTTTAAACAACCTGTCCAGCTTTGGTGCAGTGCACATGAATCTTCTCAGTCAGCGAGTGAAGAAATGTTAGCTCCTTAATAATGCATTACTGGAGGGATTCACATTGTTTCTAGTCTATTGTAAAACCAGAATCCCCCATGGTTGCTTTGTCCTATCCACAATGAAAATCTCATTTCCCAAAGCCAATTCATATGTTCACATATTCTAAAACTGCAACCCCACCCCATCTAATAATAATTTTTAAAAATCTGGTCCAACAACATTGACTAATTCTCAGTCATATCTAAACAAAGTGCCAGTGTTATTACTAATGATGCATTCACACCAACAAAGCAAAGTTTTACATTAAAAAGTTGATGCAGCTGACGTGAATTTGTGCTGTGCCATGCAAACGAAGGTACATTCGTACAAGTTCCTTTTTTTTTTTTTTTTTTTAAAATTTGCTTCATGATGCATTGCGAAAACTCACCAATTTGGATTCTCCTGATGTTGCCTACAATCAGAAGTGGAGGACATGCTAACTGGCACTGAAGCTGGCGCTGGATGGTTCAACTTTGCTTTTAGAGGCACGGAAAAAGAGAGCTTGGAGAAAAGTAAGCAAAATTTCAGCACTCTGTAACTGCCAGTTGTACTCTTAGACATTACAAAAAGATGTGATGCTACTGTGTTGTCAATCACTGGCTTGTGAAAGCCTGTTTTGAAGCCTTTGAGTGAACTGTGGCGATCTTGGTTTTTAGAAACCAGATGTAATGATCTATGGATCTGACTGTGTCACCACACTCTTATTGGCTAATGACTTGTCAATCATGAGTTGTAAGCCAGCGAGCATACCCTGCATAATCTTCCTGGGACTTAAAATGTCCAAAGATTACACCATGATCTTAATGATTTATTATGAAATGTTGTTTTGTTTCACTTGCAGAAAAAAAGAAAACTACAAATAATCCCCAAACTGCTGACAAGAAGGAAGGCAACGAGTAGAGAGATACCGGAGCAGCAGTTAAGAAAATATAGTTTATTTTCAATATTTGAATTCCCTATACTCTAAAACCCTTCCAAAACATAACATAATAAAAACAAGCCAAAAATAGCAAAAATAAAATCAGATAGAGCAAACTGGCAGTCCAGCAGTGTATTGTATCAATGCCTATAACAGTCTTAAAACAAACCATTGCAGCAAAGTGGGAGGCATGTACTTAGTCTTTCATCAGTTGTATTTTACTGCAAATTGCCTGCTACATGTCCAATGCTGGCTCCAAAGAAACAACTCCATGACCTCCCCATCAAAGCTTCCCAGTCCCAGGTTTCTTTGATGTCCATTATTGATGTCCATTTTCCGCCGCTGTCCCTGCTCTGCTGGGTCTCTGTGATGCCTGCTGTGCCCACTCTGCTGTTTCTCTCCTGCTGTGCTGACCCCCTTGCTGGCCTCCTGTCTCCACTTCAGGAGGGGTTTCGGGGCAGGTGGGCCTCATTGCCTTAATTGGGGAGACGCGAGTAGGAAGTATCACTAAGAACAATTTTTAAAATAAAAGTATGCAAGCAAAATACAGGCATGCAAAGCATAAAACAAACTTTAGTAATATAAACCACACCATAAAAACAGAGGCTAAAAATACTGAAATTACTTCCACTGCATGCCAATAGTACCCCAGCAGAAACCCCTGCTAGACTGCTGGGTATGCACCAGCAACCCAACCTGGATTTACCCCGTTCACTCTACGCTCACGACTTTGAACAAAATTCCCAGTCCTCCCTTTGTGCAGCAAATTATTTTAAAGTTCAGCCAGTGTTAATATGAGGCCTCTGTAGTCTGACTTAGACAAATTAACTGGGCCGTCTTGGGAATGAAATTCCCTCCTTGCGTTGCTGCCTCTTCACTGCTAAGCACAGCAATACAAGTACAAAAAATATAAACTTTGGGCAATATTCACTTTAATTTTTCTAACTCAGACAGTTCATGCAAATTAGCTTGTGTCTGGAGGTACAGAAGTGTGAAATCCAGAACCTGTAGACTGAAGAACTCTTTTTTCCCCCACTGCCATTAGATTTTTAAACACCTGATAGGCATTTACAACCTTGGTCCACCTCATCTCACAACTTTAGTTGACTATCTACATTTTACAATTTGCACATGCGCAATTGTACACACTGCTGTTTACTGCTGTATACAGCTCATGTAGCATGCATTTCTCAAATATGTACATAGCCTATTGCAGCTCAGATTCTTGCTTGGATATTTGCATAGTTATATATCCATGTATATATTTATATTAATATTGTCTCATATGCTGTTTTATTATTTTTGTGTGTTTTCTAAATTGTCATTTATTATGTTTATTTATTTTATATGAGGATCATTTTCTTTTTTGCCTGGCATCTGTTGTAGGACAGCAAAAAAAATCATTGTACAGGGAAATATGTTTCTTTACTATGCAACTAAAATAAGAAAACTTGAGTAAAAACAGCACAGATAACATACTCATAACTCAGTCTGATTTAAAAGCCAGAGAATAAAAATGGGTGGCCACTGACATTTTTTCCCTCCTCATCTTTTCTGACTGTTTTTCGCTAGTTTTGCATTTGACTAGGGTCAGTGTCACTACTGCTAGCATGAGGTGATACCTGGGCCCTACAGAGGTTGCACAGGTAGTCCAACTCCTCCATTGCCAGAAGGTTTGCTGTATATTCCGGCACAGTCTCAAGTGCATGGAGGAGTTTCCAGGAGACAGGCAGTTACAGTAGGAGAGGTGGACAGGGCCGCAGAAAGTCCTTAACCCATCAGCAGGACTGGTATCTGCTCCTTCGTGCAAGGAGGAACAGTACGAGCACTGCTAGAGCCCTACAAAATGACCTCCAGTGGGTCACTGGTGTGTATGTCTTTGACCACACAAGCAGAAGCAGACTTCATGAGGGTTGCCTGAGGGTTCGACATTCTCTAGTGGGCCTTGTGCTCACTGCCCGGCACTGTGGAGTCTGATTGGCATGTCCACCACTGCCACCCTGTGCTTTTCACATGAGAGCAGGTTCACCCTGAGCCTGTGACAGATGTGAAAGTGTCTGGAGAAGTTGTGAAGAACATTATGGTCCCTGTAACATCATTCAGCATGACTGGTTTGGTGATGGTTCCGTGGTGGTCTGGGGAGGCATATCTATGGAGAGAAGTACAGACCTCTACAGGTTAGGCAATGCCACCCTGATTGACATTACCACTGACTGACCCCACACTCGCCTGGACTAAATCAAATAGTCCATGGGACATTACATTTCGGTCCATCCAACATGGCGAGGTTGCACCTCAGACGGTCCAGGAGCTCAGTTATGCCCTGGTCCAGATCTGAGAGGACACTACCCATCGTCTCATTAGGAGCATGCCCTGACATTGTCAGGAATGCATACAACCATGTAGAGGCCAGCAAACTACCAAGTACCATTTTGAGTAGCTGTGATGAAATTTAGGCAAAATGGACGAGCCTGCTGCAAAAATTCTTCACTTTGACGTTTGGGGTGTCTTTGAATTCAGCCCTCTGTTGGCTGCTCATTTTCATTTCCATCAAAACACATCTTTTAATTCCTAACGCATTACCCAGCCCATATCACTATAGATATCCAGCATGATTTTTTTTTCTCCATCGAGAATGTAGTCCTTTAATTTTTCTGAGCTGCGTATTTGTTAGAAGAGTAGTTTTTTATTCTTAGTTTTGTTGCTGGTACACTGCTCATGTCTCCATAATACATGGAGAAGTTTTCACATCCACGAATCTGTACAGATCAGAAAAAGGTCAGCAACTTGCTTTTTCTTCAAACATCCCCTCCAGGCATGCTGGAAGATATACAGTACAAAATGCTTGGCAGTGAAAAGTAACTTGTACCTGATATGTCTTTCCACAAATATAATAATAAATAGAATTAAATTAGCTGGTTAAAAATAATTAAAATTAACTCAAAGTGTCCTCCATCTCCTCCATTAAAAAAACACAATATCTATCTATCTATCTATCTATCTATCTATCTAGCTATCTAGCTATCTATCTAAAAAAAGAAGAACAAAGCAGAGAAACTTGTTCCTCTTTAGGCAAATGTACTTATAAGGGTGATAAAAAGATAATGTTTCTGTTCCCACGCAAATTCAGCAGTTACATTTGGGAAAGAGGAGGTTTTGAAAATCTGATGATGTAATGCTTTCTTCTCACTCAGCCTCCTGAAGCATAGCAGCTCTCACGCCCCTGTTGAGGAGTAGAAAATAATCGACAGAATCCTTCAGTGGTATCAGTGTTTGTGTAGTTCCCATCAAAACTGCGATAAAAAAATGGTTTACAAATTAACCTGTGAAACATGTAACATGCCAGGTCAAAGGATCACTACCAGGTCAAGTCCACAAATCTCTGTCTGGGTTTGGTTTGGTCTGATTTATCTCTGTGCTAATAGAGCATAAGCAGATAATCAATCACTTCTTGTCAGAGGCACAGTTGTATAAGCATTTTTTTAGTAATATATCTTCACTGCTAATGCCCTGAGTAAACTAATCTCTTGGTTCTGAGGAAGTGAACACAAGGGGAAAGAGGCAACAAAAGCTAGTACATATGTTCTGAAAATCAGTACTGTATACTGATGCTGAATGTAAACTGGTATGACTGGACAGAAAGAGGCAGGAGTGAGCAAAGTCAGAGTGGGGGGGGGGGCAAGGGAGTGAAAAGCAGAAAGGAGGATGAGAGGAATTTGGAGAGTTGGAGGAGAATGTTAATCTGAGGAAGGCAGCATAGAGAGAAAAGCTCTTTTCCACTCTAAGCTCCACGCCCTCACTTCCTGTCCCTGCTGTCAATCAGAGCAGCTGAAGTGCATCGGACAAAAGACCCCCCTATTCCCTCCATCCAACACCAGAAAGAATCAGCATCATCCAACCAATTAAATGCCCTAGCCAAAGGATGCTAGGTGTGTGTGTATGTGAGTCTTCCAGGGTGAAGGGCTTTGAACTGCTTCTGTAGGTTTCTCATGTTCATCAGAGACCCCTAATTAGTAATCTCTCTCCCTCTGTCTCTCTCGCCGTCTCATGCATTCATGCAGGCACCGTGCCCAACCTCCATCCTCACACTGACGAGCTTATTTCTGTAGTCTAAGTGTGGCTCTGTGAGCCCCTAATAGTGGAGCCAATTAGTGCCAGAGTCCGACTTGGCAGCTTCTCTAACTCACTGGTGGTCCCACTGAGGGACAGAATGGGTCCCCTGAAAAGGTACAAGTCCACAAAGAACGTCCTGACAAAGACATGTGTGTATGGGCTGCATGTCACAGAAGTAGGATAACTTTGTGTGTGTGTGTGTGTGTGTGTGTGTGTGTGTGTGTGTGTGTGTGTGTGTGTGTGTGTGCGTGTGTGAGTGAGTGTGTGTGTGTGTGTGTGTGTGTGTGTGTGTGTGTGTGTGTGTGTGTGTGTGTGTGTGTGTGTGCGCGCGATGCAGCTTTAGAAGTCCTCAGGAAAGAGTTAAAGAGCCTAAGCATGATGTTCCTAAAGTCTCCTAAAGAAACACAAGACTTCCTGTAGCTTTATTTATTTTTAGCAGTAAAACATGATTCATTACAAAGGATGGATTGTCATCCGCTTCATTCTTGTGGGGTCCTAAAATCTGTGCCTATTCAGATTTCTGACTCTGTAGTTTTATAAGAGTTTGTTCTTAAAAAAAATCAGATGTCTATGGACTCTTAATGACCTCAAAGAGATTGTGTACTTTACTTTGCATTGGGTTTTTAAAAGGTCAGAAAAGGGAACAAAAAGCCAACATAATAAGGAAGTAAAGCCAATGTCAACAAAATGGAAGGAACATGAGGATGTGTGCATGTGTAAAGCTTTGAAAATACAAAGCCAACTGTGTATTATTTTGAATGCTCTTTTCACAGAGTTAGATCTAAATAAACACAGCGCCTTTTCTATTAGACAGAAGACATGAAAGGAAACCAAAATATAAAATGTTTATGTCAAGAAGACAGGGTAGCAGATATTGTGTCTCTCACTAGGGGGAACCACTTGTGATCGTATTCTTCCATCAAGCCCAGTGTGCAGCTTTTTGTTAACAGTCAACGAACACAACAGTGCAAACAAGGTGGGTTTTGTTCGCTTTTCTGTGTGCGTGTGTGTGTGTGTGTATGTGTGTGTGTGTGTGTGTGAGGACAGAAATTGTGGCTGGTGATAGACTGACAGAAGGCAGCTTGACACAGATCACAGATGCAAACACGTTACATTAAAATCAAATGCCCTGCAAACGTTTTCACAGACACTCATGTGGATATGCTTTCTCTTTTGCATATCAATAGTCCTAGATAGTAGATACACACACACACACACACACACACACACACTCAGAGACATAATTGGTTACGTAGGGAGGAGAGCCAACCTGCACCTCTCGTTGCCGTGGTAACCAGAGAGACGGAGTTTTCTAGAAGCACTTACTCACATCCCGTCTGTTATTCACTTGTTTGTTCATTCATTCCTCCTTTTAGTCTCCTTTATATCTCGCTCTCTTGCCCTTTCTCTCTCTCTCTCTCTCTCTCTCTCTCTGGGTGCTTTTCAGGCCATTTCCATTCCCACTTCTCCTCCAATAAGATGCCCTCTTGGCATGCATATGCAAATGAGGCAGACTTGAAACCAATTAAAAAGAATTGAATAACGAACAGCATTGTGTCCTCAGAGGTTGGACACAGAGATAGTGACTCAGTTAGACCCACATGACACAACATCTAAGCGGCAATGTCTGTGTAATTTGCTTTTGATAGAGGAGCAAAGGACCTGGAAATTAGTCTGTGTTTCTTTTCACCTGGTGGGGATCAAATCAGCGGGAGCGTGATGTATTTGCTCAAAAAAAGAAACACATTTTAGAAATAAACAAATCTTTATAGACTGACACTTTACTTAAAACCTCAATACACCACTACTGCCACATCTTATTAAACTTCTTGTCCTTTGCCTCTTCTGTTCCACTGCCCCCAACGCCGCCCCCGCAAAGCTCTCATGGGTGTATCAAGTTATCATTGGCCGACAAATCAGGAAGCAGGAAGTATACAGTGCCTCATAGACAGAGCTCTAGAGATACTAGATGGACAAATATATGCACACTCAAGGATACTGGACACACACAAACAAACACAGCAAATAAAGCCTGCTGTGTTATAGCACAATGTTGTCTCTGGAAAAGAGGAAAAACATGTTGTACCTCCAGTGTTGCATAATAATTATGTTCAAACTAAGCAAAAGGATGGGTGAGGTTTACATCGGGGTGATAACAGTTACATAAAAATACACAAGACCGCCATTCAAACATTCTTCAGTAAATTTAAAGTGTGAAAAGGAATGTACTGTATTTATAAAGAGCAGCACATACACTGCAGTTTGTCCCTTTGCTGTTTCAATCTATACACGCAGCTTTTTATTCCAGCTGAACTGACTTACCAGAGGTTTTATTTAGTTGCCATTAAATAACCACCTGCATCTTATTTTCACTGATTTCCTGCCAAAACAATGCAGCAAGACTGAATACACAAATACACAGCAATTAGAAATAAATCGTGGCGTGAAAACAGGGAAATGCAAAGATACAATATTATAAACGGGGAAAGAATCAAATTTAGGTATTTGGATGCAGCTAAACAGCGGAGAGAGAAAAAGATGCTGAGAAAGGGCAAAGAGAGGAAGGGATAGGCCTACACTCTTGTGTCAGCTTTCTGTCAGAGAGCAAGAAAGAGAGTGTGTGAAAGGGAAGAAAAACAAAGCGACAGCAGACTCTTAGAGTCCTGTGTCAGCGTCCAGCCAGACCCAGGGCCAAGGCGACTCAGGGAAGTCAATGGTTGGACGCCAGCAGGGTCAACAGCCATAACCTTCAGCTTGCCACAGGGAACAACTGTGGTAAACACTACATACACTGCATACGCACACCAAAAACACACACATGAAGCATGTTAGGTTCATGGGATGCCAGTGTAGAGATGGCTCAGTGTACATGATAGTAAGGAGTGAATGGTGATGATAGAGAAAAACATACAGACAGACCAGCACACACACTCTCAGGAGTGCCAGTAATGTGTAGATTAAAGTACTGTATGCCTGCTATATGAGTACAGCAGCCTCTCTACATACCTCTGTACTGGCCACAAAAGGTCACTGTGCTGCAGCTAAATATAATAATACAAGTAGACATAACAAGAGACAGTTAAGAAAACATCACAAAACACACTGAAAAAATTGAAAACACAGCCATAAACCAAATTACTGCAAATCTAGATAATGAACAGAGAACGCAATGAAGTCATTACTCCTGTGGTACAGTCACATTAGCTTAAATGCTAAATTCAAAAACATCCCCTTTGTCTTCAGCGTTAAAATCCTTCATATAGTTTAACAATGGATACTTTGTAAGGAGTTGTTTATTTTAATGTTAATCTTTTCCTTCCCAGCAGCCATAAGGGGAAACACTGAGCTCATTTCACTCAGAAATTAGCATTTTACCCAGAAAAGCGCCTGTAGAGCTTTTCGTTGGCAATCTGTAGCCTGTGCACCATCTTTTAAAGTCAGTTATACAGCAGAACTCAAGGATAGTATTAGAATTATTCAACATGTTAAAACTGAGAAAAAGACTCAAATGTACTATTGGCTTACTTTCCAATGACTGACAGGTAATCAATACATGTAAGATTTTGCATTTAAGTGTACTGGATAAAATTGAAAAGTACTTTAATTTTGTGTTTTTGGTGTTTTTTCCTTATTGGTAGTACAATGAGCTCATATGGACACCATACTTTACAGTATGGATGCTGTGCAGAAGATAAAAATCAATAAATGCAATATTAAAGTTCCTTTAAGGGTTTCTGCACTTGATTGTAGCTCGTTCTTTAAATAGAACACGATGAGAGCATCTCAAACAGACGTTAATTCAGCAACAAAGAGACTGTTTGGGAGGAGGTGTGACAGGAAACAAAGACCTGAGCATCCGTCCCTATCCCTATCAATCAAACCTGCTTTACAAAGTCAAAACATGCATTTTTTTTTTAGATTTAATACAACTCACCAGTGAGGAGATAGAATATTTTTTCCTAAAAACAGTGGGGTGTTTAATTTCTGTCATTGCCCTGTCTTTCCCGCAGCTGTCTCTCAGAACATCTCCAAGCCATCAAAGGTTAAAAAAAAGTAACCTCCTGCATGACCACAGGATTACATGGGTGACTTTGGGCCACTTATTAATATAATAGGCAGCTTCCAATCCCATCAGCTAAGAAGTTGTATGACAGTCCTCTAAGAGTAACTGGGTAATTTAAGGACTAAGGCAGATGGAGCACACTACTGCAATTGACAGAGGAGTTCCTATCGATACAAAGGACAGAGGTAGGATAAAGGTTGAATTCTTGACTCAATAAAAGAGCTTAAAAGCTCTTAGGAATGTTAAGAGCAAAGACTCACTGGAGCCAAAACATGCCATTAAACATAAACTATAAAACAACACAATACCACAAAAGGATATTCAGGGTTGAATCATACTGATTTAAACCAGGGTGAAAGAAAGAAAGAAAGAAAGAAAGAAAGAAAGAAAGAAAGAAAGAAAGAAAGAAAGAAAGAAAGAAAGAAAGAAAGAAAGTAAGAAAGAAATGAATAATCAATCATTCATAATCATAATAGATAAATTATCAAAGAACCAATATTAAATTGTATTTTTAGGCACTCTGTTACTACCTGTTGCAGAGACATATCATTTCTTCCCATTTCTTTAGCTGAATCTGCAAAAATATGGCAACGTTAACGCAGCTTGACAGGAATTGAAAAGTTTTTTTGCACCAATAAAGTGATTCCCGAAGAGCCATTACCCAAGAACTTGGGATATTGCTGCTTGGTGGTGAACCTGGAGGACAAGTGGAGGGAAAAAGAAGAAGTGTCAGGCCTAAAAATTATATATAGCAGATGAACAGTAACTGAAAATCATGTCCTTCAGAAATAAAGAGCTGACACAGGACCTGAGAGATGCATCTGGCCCTCCAGTTGATCCATCTACTGTTCAGTGAAGCCTCATCAGAAATGGTCTCAGCAGAAGGGTGGCTGTCAGGAAGCCATTCTTAAGGAAGGGTAAAACAGGGAAAAAAGGCTGAAAATGTCTGCATGCTGAATTACACAAGTAATGGACTGAAAATCAGTGGCAAAAGGTCTGATGGAGCGATGAATCCACATTTGAAACATTTGGTTCAAATTGTCAGTGTGTACAAAGGAGTTCAGGAGAGAGGTATGGATGGCAGTGAGTGTCTGCTGTCAAGGTCAGCTGTGTGGCAGGCAGGAGACGGACCCAAAATGCAGCGCAGCAGCACAGAAAACTACTCAAAACTAGGATACAGGCAGACAGGGGAGCACACAGCGGGAGCCAGACGACAACATGACGTGGAACAAGGGGAAACGCAGACAGTATATACCCATCAAGAATGAGACAACTGGAAATGGCTGGGAGTAAAACACAGGAAGCAAAACTAAACACAAAGCACAAGGAAGACACTATCAAAACAAAACAGGAAGTGTGAAAACATGGAAAGGCAAGCGCAATGAGGAAAACCCACAACATACCAGCAGAACCAAAACGCTCAAAAACTGAAACAGAAAGGGAAAAATACAAAAGTGCAAAACCATAAACTCAAAACACTGGGCAAAACGTCCAGGACCATGACAGCCTGCAGCCATCTGCAAAACATGGTGGAGGCTCTGTTATGGTTGCTGCATTTCAGCCAGTGGTGCTGGAGATTCCAAACTAATGGAATTATGAATGCAGAAAAGTACCATCAGATTTCGATCCATCACACAACACCCTCTGGAAGGCATCTGCTTGGCAACAGCTTCATTTTTCAGCATTGCAATGATCTCAAAAACACAATGGAACACATGAAGATGACTTAAAGAAATTACAAGAAATCTAAGAAAGCCCAGGCTGTATTGAAAAATAAAGGTGGTCGTACCATCCTTGTTGTACAGACTCTGTTTGTGTCTTTTATACTGTATTGCCATATATGTTTGCATGTTCCAATAAATCACTACCCCTATCTCCCCTTTTCCTAGCAAAATTCAATTCAGTTTTTTTTATATAGCGCCAAAACACAACAAACAGGTGACAATATAAAGAAGTAAGGGCTGGCTCAAGATTTTTGCACTGCACTGTATGTATATCAATATCTGTTTATTACAGATGCACTATGCATTATCTAATAATTATTTTCAAAGTCTTATAAATTTTATAAGCAACTTTACAAACCCCTCCAGATAATGTTCTTAAATTATTTATAAGCCAATCATTAACAAAATAATCATGTTCATTTGATTGCTTGTGAAGAGTAAATAGCGAAAATTAATTGCCTGCAAATTTGGCATGTGATGATAATGGTTAATGATAATCTGTAGTGAATTTACTTTTACCTTTTCTGAAGTTGAAAAGATTTTCATCCTTAATGGAACAGGATCTGGAAAGTTGAGTTTCGCTGGACTAATGGGGTTAGTGCGTTTTGAAAGTAGGTCACATTTTTGTCTCCACTCTGACAGGTTAAAAGAGCACAATTTTCTTTTATAGGCTGAGATTTGAAAGGAGAGGGAATAAAGATATTTAGATGAGGACAGGGGGAGGGAAGTATACATCCGTTAAATCAGTGCTTAATCATTTAAAGGTATATATAAATCAAGAAACTGTTTCCATGAAGTGGTAGAAATCTAGTGACGTCTTGTGACGCAGCGTGCAATGTGTTTGTTTACCCTTTTGCACCTGTGGCTTAGTCATTCTAATTACATGCACTGACTGCTCTCTTTTCCTGGTTCTCTAGAAATGAGAGTTAAGGGTTTAATTAGTACTGCATGACCCTCATCAGAGCAAGCCTACCTCAATAACGTTCATCTCAATCAAAAAGAAGAATAAGCACACCCAGGTGCACACAAATGCAAATGGTTCAGCCCTTCCAAAGGGGTGTATGCATGCGTGTTCAATCACAAACACAAAAAAGCACGCACTGGGTGAAGAGGTTCCCTCAGGATTTGTCAATTATTAAGCGGTCTATCCTTCTGAGAAAGAGTGTTATTGATTATTACTATAGGTTTAATAATTTAGTTGTTTTAATAGCAGAGATATGGAAACAGAGGAGAAAATGATCAGCCAGAAAAAGGGGTGGAGCCAGAGGAGGAGAAGGAGAAGCAGGGAAGGGGACAAAGGGAGGCGACATCATGTAGAGGGAAAAGAAGAAAAACAATAGTGAAAAGACAACCTGTGGTTACTGAAATACATACTTGGGATGTTGAGTTTATGAGCTCTTCTTTATCAAGCTCTGCTGGCATTCCTTTTACCAGTCAAACGTTTGGAGACACTTACCCATGTCCAAAATTCTGACTGGTAGTGTATGCTTTTGTATCCAGTTTGTTGCATATTTTGAGAATATAGTTTTTTCCTGTTTGGTGTGTTAAAAGATAAATTAAATGGCCCACATACCTGATCATTCATCATAAATCTGAAAACTATTCATAATCACTTTGCAGTTTTTGCTTAATACGACATAAATAAATCACTCAATTGGATTGTTGTAAGTTAATTTCAGTGGAGTTTAATAGTTGCAGTTTTGCATGCATCCACTGCTGTTGGTGTGCACACTTTGAATACAAATTTAGGTTTGCTTGATTAGCGATTCAAAAAAATATTGAATCAAGTTGTTTAGTAATTGGAGCTGTGCCGCCTAATCACACTGTCATCATGATATCATCTGCACGCAATTAGCTTCACCTACAATCAGCACCCCAGAAATTAATATCAGCCTGGCTTACAGTTCAAGTCTGGGGGTTGATGGAAATCACTGCAAAGACAGGATGTTTAAGAGTAATTTTACCAGACAAATATCTTCTCAAATAGCAGTTTTGTTTTACCTTTTTGTGTTACCAGTGAATAGAGGATGCTGTGTGCGGAGGCATTCTCACTTGATGTGTTTTTTCCTCTGTCCTTTTACTTCTGGCCCTCACTTTCATTTTTCTCATGATTAATTGCTGGATTCTGAGCAAGGCTGCAAAAACATATTGTGTGAATTGTACAAACAGTAAGACACTAGGTGAGCTACTCTCACATGTGCAATTTTAATTTGTGGTGTTTTGTCCGGTTTGTTTTCTCGTGTTAAAAATGCATGAACTGACTGTACAGGAGAGGCTTTCCGGCTCAGAGAAGCATTGCTTCTCTAAAAAATTAAAGGCTTTTCATACCCCACTGTTTAGTGTAAGTGGAGAGGAAGAGGAGATTGACGGCCGTTTCCGAAGTCTTGACCCGATTTGCCCTAAAAAATATGTGCTGATCCTTAAGTAACAACACATAACACATAGAGACATGTTAAAACTCATATAGCTAGGCATATCAAATGCTTCAGCATGCAAGAGGCAAGAATTGTTCTCTTACTTTTATCTTGGCAGGGAGACAAGGGTAAGATGAGCCAGTGGGTTACCTGACCCTCTCTACCTGTAATAACCTGAGAAAAAAATACACAGTTTTAGTCATTTGACCCTAAATCCGGTTAGCATTTTTCCTGTTTTATCTTGCTGTGGAAGAAAAACTCTTATAGCTGAATCAATCCATTCAATTCAATTTAGTTTTATTTATATAGCACCAAATCCCATCAGTCGCCTCAAGGCCGATAAGCTCACGACCTGGGCTGTGGGGTAACATGAATCACTAGCCAGTGGTTCAAGTTACCCCACAACAAATACAGTGCTTAACACATTTATTCGACCACCTGTCCTAAAAACAAGAAAGCACACATATTTTAGAAATCTGTCCAAAACTTGTTTAAAACCAAAAATGTAATTGTTACTTATTTGGCAAATAACAAACTGGATTCATGTTTTTATACCCAAATTTGAGTCAGCGCACTGGTCTGAGGAGTCAGACATTAATCAAGCATAACAATCTGCCTCTAAAATACTTTTTTTCAGCAATGCATTAAAAAAATATAATTTCAAAAGGAAAATGAGCTCGCACATACTGGTGGATTAACTGTTGCAAACATAAAAAATGATTTTGTTAAAATATCAATGCTGTTAATTTAGGCCAACTGTGGCATAAAATTTACACTGAATGAGTAATAAAGTCATTAAGCACTATATGTGCTCTTAAAATGAATTCTTATTCTTCATAACAATGAATAACTGATATTATATTTAATTACTGTTGAAAGAAGAAGAGGAGAAAATGGCCCAGCACCCTTTTATTTCTTTCCACTTGAATAGCATTTTCCATGCATATTTGACATGCTGTGATAGATCACTCAAAACATTTTTATGATCGTAAAAATATTTGCAGCACTTTATGACACGTTATGCTTATTAGCTAAACAGTTAGCTAGTATGCTCATGATGTCCAAAACAATAAAGGTTTCCGTAATTTTAAGACTTGCCAATGCAACATTATCTTTCACATCTGGACACAAATCAGTTGTAATTTTATTTCATGATCATTAATAAAACCAGTACGACTACTGAAAATTAAATTTAGCATATACTTTAACATCTGGTTCAGGGTAGTTGTGATGATGAAGAAGAAAAAGTAGGAACAACCTGAAGTTGTGTTGTACAGTATGTGTTGTGTGAGTTGTGCCTGATGCAAGATTCTGACAGGTCCGTATGAGCTTGTATCATTGCTGGTCAAGTTTAATGTTCACAGCAGGCCAAAGCACCCCTCAGCCCACGCTCCTGCAGCTTTATTGTTAGCACCAACAGCACCCAAGTATGAACCACTGTGTCCTCATAGCTGGCTACAGGCATGGAAGTATTGATGCTACTATTTTTGTGGTGGTATTAGTATTTCAACAGGGTTTCAGTTGTGAAGCTATTTCAAATACATCAGAAGCAGAATCCAAATTAAGTGAAGTTAGTGAGTAAGTGCAGTAAACACGGCAAACAGTAATGGAGCACAGTTAGTCATTATTTGGAATCTGGTGTCTTTTACTAAGTCCAGGTCAGGACCATGGCTGGTCCTCTCTATCGGCCAATCACAGCACATGTACCATCAGTTGCAAAGCCAACAAACCACGTAGCATTTCCTCAGAGATGCCCTCACAACAAAGCTTTCCAGCTGCAGGCTGTGAGGCAGCAGCCCAGCACCTCTTTGTATAGATCCTGGGCTCCACCAGGACCACATGCAGTCACCAGCAATCTCTAACAGAAGAGTTCACCCTTACATCATATTTGAACTGCAAATTTGCAAATTTACACCTCTGAAGTAGACAGCAACAGATGGCAACAGATTTGAGATTTATCACAGTTAATCATGGTGTTATTGCAAACAGATTAAATGTAAGTGCCAAGCTGACCACAATCAATTGAAAACTGATAGCTGACTGATTCCATCTTACTGCCATTTCAGCACCTTTTTATTCTTGATGCACAAAAGTTGCTTTGGCAATTGACTACAAGTGGTACCAGACCTGGCTCCCATTTTTGAAGTGACCATTTCAAAGGCAAGGAAATCACAAGTTGATTGTGCATGGTTGCAGTAATTTTGATCGCCCCATGTTCTCCAACCATTGTTTTCCCAAGTGTGACTGTTGCCTAATTTAACCAGGGTACCAAAATGTAATTGCCAATGTTTCTTTTGTTTTTTGGACAACAGGATTTGTGAAGGGGTCATATATAAAATAAAGAAATTACCTATTTGGCAACAACTCTACATTATTGTACCTACTCTGCATTCTACATTATAATCAATCCAGTCTTTTTGGGCCACTTAAAATGTCTTTGGAAAACTCATGTTTCTGAAATTTCTGCTGCCCTCTTGGCCAGATGGCTCTTGAAAAGTCATATCGGTGAAATTTGTACCTGGATAAATAAAGAATGTCTAAAAGTCGCTTTACTATAAACTGAGTGTACCTTGTGACAGGAATGCTCTTTCTGACACAAAAATGACATGATATTGTTAATGAGAGATATGTTTGAGATGTGTTTGACAGATTAGAATTTGAAATTCTGTTTAACAGCTCTCCCTTCTTTCACAGAAGCATATGAACGAGATCAAGAAATAAGAACAAAAAACAAGACAATAGCAACAAATTTGAATGAACATAAATGGCAACAAAAATAAGATAATAAAGTGTAGATGTGGAGAAAGGTGTTATAGGCCAACAATTCAGTGGCAAGAGTTTAAATACCATTTTTTGGCAAATATTGGAAACTGCTGTCTAATCATCTGACTCTGTTTGTGCTCCCTCCAGGCCTCTAGTAATATTGTTACCAGATCTTGGGGATGTTTTTGGTGAGTGTTATGTTGCAAAAGAAAACCAAGCCTATAAGCAAAGATACAAGTCTGTAATTTCATGAATTTCTCAGTAGTTACATCCCATAACAGAGCCTTCCTTTAAAGTACTGATGGTTTAGCCACGGAGTGGTGAACCAACTCAAATAACTGCTCCACTGAGGCTGCTGAGGTTCAAACCCCAAATACACCAATGCTGTGCTCTGACTGACCACAAGTCCCAGTTGCTCTAATACCACTCACTCAAATGAGATACATGCCCAAGTACTACAATTCATGAAGCAGGTAACTGACTGGCCCTTAACTCTCACCGCACTCACACATGCGTCCATATAAAGGCACAAGCAAACAAACACAAAACATCATAACCCTCCTCCCTTGGTAGCACAGGAGAGCCACTGGTGTGATTGCGTTATTGATTGCCATGGATATGTTTTTTTTTTTCTTCCTTCTTAAAAGCATTTAGCAATCTGGCAATTAGTTAGAGCTTAATGTAGGCTGTCAAAACAGTGCTATTGATCCAGCGGGGCAAGGAGGAAAGATTGATCAGTCAACTCATTACGTTGCTGGCGCTGTCTCGTCATAAACACTCCAGATGAGAGTCCATCAAAAGCCCATCCCTCGTTCATTGGCTCGCTTTTGCTGCTTGCTCTATTGCTCTCCGTGTATCAGGCTCCCCAGTGTTTTCTGTTGCTGGCTTCTGATGCTTGCTTGCACTGTCTGCACCTGGTTTGAATGCTGTCTTGTTTCATTGTTTTCATGTTATTTGCTTTGTTTCAATTGTTCCGACTTTTTTGCACTCTCGCTTCCTCATTGTGTTGCTCTCATTCCTTCACTTTTTTTTTTGGCCATCATTATTAGAAAACAATTTATGAACAGCTTTTCCTCACATTTCATTTTCAGCCATCCTTACATCATTTTTCCTTTTATAGCTCATTTAACAACTCTTAAATCTACCACGTTAGTGTATAGCTGGAAATACACAAGACAGATAAGTTGATTTTAGTTTACTGCATCACTTTAATTAATTCATCAGCCAATCAGATCAAAATCAGGAAATTGCAGACACGCTTGATTCAATTTGTATAAACACAAGGCTCAGCAGTCATTTCATAGAGGGTTGTATTGTTCAGTGGACACATGCTAAAGCCCAATGAGGTTGCAACCGTGTGAGAGCTGACATTTAACAAGTACTTCACAGTTTTAATTTTGTTTTTGTTCATAAAATCCCTTCAGATGGGTTAGATTGGAGTTTAAAATGAAGATATCAAGATAAAACAATAATAAACCTTCATCGCGAAATGCGCTTTCAAAGAAAATGCACTGTATGTGATGAAAAATGAGCAGTTTTAAGCAACTTGTTGAAGTAAATAACAGCTGCAATAACATACCCTTGTGTACATACCAACGACTAGAATTTTATATTTTTAATCTAGATATTTACATATATTTTTATCTCATGTGCCATCATGTGTAAATTACATATTTTATTCATATTTATGTATTTTTACAGTATGGAAATCACCTATTTTTATTCTTATTTATGTATTTTTACTACTCACTATTGGCTGAAGGTACAAAATACATTTTACTTTGTACTGTCTATAATAGTGCATGTGACAAATAAACCTTATCTTATGTGATATATATATATATATATATATATATATATATATATATATATATATATATATATATATATATATATAAAAATATAAAAGACAAAAACAAAC
>VUQK01039323.1:53751-70655 GCA_015106715.1 Bujurquina vittata
ATTATCGTTACTCTGCAATATGTTCATGAGATCAGGGGCGCAGCTATATACTTTCTGAGGTGTATGTGGACACATTTTTAGCCCCCCCCCTGCACGCTCACACACACGCACGCACACACACACACACACACACACACACACGCACACACGCAAACGGTGGAGGAGCACAGGGTTGCCTAATCAGCACCATGCCTCTATTATTGATCATAAGCATATCTGTTAAGTACAGAAAATGCTGACTTTGCCCCACCCCGTGCAGTGCCCCTATGCATTGCATATAGTGCATACCCACTTTTTGTGCCACTACATGAGATATACTATTATGATATAACAATAATCAACAATATAAACTTTACATTGCTTGCCCACACACTGGTACAAATCCTTATCCTAATGAGGACACACACAGGGTGGACTGGCCAATTAGCAGAACTGGAATTTTTCCTGGAAGCCTGAGGGTTGTTTGGCCTGCTGTGAAAATTCAACTTGATGAGCAAACAGTTTACAGTCTGTGCAGAATCTGGGCATCAGTGTTACTTACTACTTAAAAATTAATTTGAGTACTAATATTTTTTCTCTCCAAAATCTCTATAAGATATCTCAAATTAAAATAAATTTTTGTGGCTTGACACAAACTGAAGTCAGCTTAAAATGTTACATTTGAGGATTGTTGCCCATTATACAGAAAACTGAGGAAGTTACATATTTAAAAAAATGGTTTATTTATATTAAAGAAATTAAATGACGACCTAAAAGGGTGTAGGCTGAACCGCAATCTTATGTAACACCTACCCCTGAGGGTGCGTTCAAGTAACAACCTATTTGATTGGCAAACGTAATGTGCTACGTGGTGATGTAGATAATTAATGGAAGGAAAGCATGGACTGCCAAAAAGCCATTTTATGATAAAAGTAACATAACGTGATCGGCAATGATCTGTGTCATTTCTAACTAAACACAACTCTGTTTAATATTGCTGCGGGAGGACTAACATTAGAATAAATGTAGTGCATACTAACCAACAATTATGCCAACAACATTAAAATAAAATGAGAACATAATGGGTTTGTTTCCTATTCAGTTCGATCTATCTAAAACTAATTAGTTTTTTGTTTTTCTATTTTTTTTCTAGAAATAAAACACCTTCATGCACAAATAAACAAAGGATTAGCACTGAGGTTGAGCAACGTTGTTATTAGTTGCTTTGTTGGATAGATTTTTTTCTTTTCTACACTATTGATAGTTTTATATATTTCATTATATCCATTAGTCTTTTTGGGTTATTCATCATGACTGATCATTTCCCCTGATGCGCTGAAATATTAATACTGGGCTCTTGAACTGCTGTGCAGCATCTCTCCTTTTATGTTTGTTAACTGTGTGTGTATTTGTGTGTGCTCACTGGCGAGACAATAAGGAACAAAGTGAAGGGCAGTCACTTCAAAAGGGCACCAACAGGACTGAATTAAATAGAAAACAGAGGAACCAAAACACATGAAAGAGCAGGAAAGGAAAGCCACAGACTGAGCTTCCTGGGGGTGGGGGGGAGTGGGGGTCATCAAATATTAAGAAAGTCGTGTTTACAGTGGATCGGTCTGAAGACCAAACACGCTTTCAAAGATTTTTACTGACGCCTAGTTGCTGCATTTCTCTGTCATCGGCTCATTCTGTGTTTTGTCTTTGCTGTCAGTAGCTTCGTCATCAGTCTTTGTCTTCTTTGCTGCTTCCTTATCTCTCTCCCTCTCAATCTCTCTCAGTCATTCTCACCTTCCTTCACTGTCTCTAAGCCGCCTGCCTGTCTCCCTCCATCTCTGTCTTATAAATATGCATTATTTCACCTCGACCACTGTCTGAGTGTTCCAGGAAAGCCTCACAAAAACGAGGGAAAAGAAACACAGCAGAGGAGGGATGTGCGTTCTTTGTGATGACCTCCCAGAGGCGGTGGTATCCATGGCAACTGCACATTAAAAAGAAGGTATTATGGGATTTAATGTAGGAGGGGCTTATGTGAGTAACCCCGCCTACTCTTTCTTGCAAAAATATCGGTGTCTGTGCTATTACGGAGAAAAACTCAAGAATGCCTGTGTGTTTGTATATGTGTTTGTGTGCTGGTTGTCTCCTGGCCAGCTCGGATAAAGTAAAGCCAAAGACATGTATATTTAAGCTACACGTTAAGTACTTTTGTGATGCTGATTATGTTAAATAAAAACCGAGCAGGAAATACGATTTTAGGACTTTATCAACACTTAATTAAAGAGCCAAAACATTCCCAAGTGGTCACATACTGACACTTGGTTATGACAACAATGAGGAAGTACAAAAGTCTACAAAAGTCTGTGTTAGGATGTAGTTAACCTCTCTAAAAAGATAATTGACATAAGAATATGCAGAATCTGCAGGAAAAGGCCACATTTTTGTAGTAAAAAGTCCATGTTGACATCAAAAAAGAGATTACATTTACCCATATGCAATCGGCATAATGATTTTGCCTTTTATTTTTTAATTTTGTAATATTCTTTACTAGCACAGGGTCATGCTGCATTATTGTTTGGCCAGGTCATGCTGCTGGCAAACTGATTTATTTGATCACATTGAAAACGGTACGAAAAAAGGGGTGGTGGATATTGTGTGTATGCTAAAAATAGGTCATTTTAGCCCACTGCTACGTGGTTGCTAAGCAACATCATAATATTTCATGCATAATTTTACTTTTGTGGATATAAATGAGATGTTATTGTCTTGAAATTAAAATGATAGGAGGTTTTCATAAAGTATTATAGATGCATAAATGCTAAAAAAAAGGGGGGGGCATACAGCATACAGCCTGTTGCTATGTGGTTGCTACATGACAACATAATTTGTCAATTTCAGTTCAGTTCAATTCAATTTTACATATCCAGCACCAAATCACAACAGACACCTCAAGGGGCTTTATGTTGTAAGGTAAAGACCCTACAATAATACAGAGACAACCCAACAATCAAAACAATCCCCTATGAGCAAGCACTTGGCAACAGTGGAAAGGAAGAACTCCCTTTTAAGAGGAAGAAACCTCCAGCAGAACCAGGCTTAGGAAGGGGCAGCCATCTGCCGCGACCAGTTTGGGGACAAGGGGAGGGAGACAGGAAAAATTATATGCAGTGGAAGAGAGCTGGATATTAATAACAACTAAGGAATAAATGCAGTGTGGTGTATAAACACACAGAGAGAGTGAAAAGATATGTGAAAGATATGTGAAGAAATACTCAGGCCATCATGGGACCCCCCCCAGCAGCCTAGGCCTATTGCAGCATCCAGCCCCAATCTTAAAAATAGAGAGGGTGCCTGTCTCCCAAATCCAAACAGGGAGCTGGTTCCACAAAAGAGGGGCTTGAAAGCTCTGCCTCCCATTCTACTTTTAAATACCCTAGGAACTACAGGTAAAGCTTATAGCACCTGGTATTCGCAGGTGGTCTCCCCTCCAAGGACTAACAAGCACTGACCCTGCTTAGCTGCTGAGAGCAGATACGATCGGGCGTACTCAGGGTGGTATGGCTGCAAGCCAGCTGACATAGAGAAGAACCTTCAGATGTACCTATGGGCCAACTTTAGTTGTGCAACTTACGATGTGGTCTAGGAGGAATTTTCAGACAAGTAAACAAAAAAGACAGCGATTTTGTGAATTACAGTAAGATTTGTGAATGTGCTTGGCCGTTTTCCCAGAACAAAGTCAGGTGACATTGTGACAGCATGAGTCACATGATCTCCTAACCAGAAGATATAAAGTCTACTTAGGATTGCATTGTCAGATCATTGTTTTGTTTTTACATGTTTTTGACTTAATCATCATCATGATAATAATCATAATCATAATAATAATACAAATGGTGCAATGATATGTGAACGATACACATAATTTCGGTTGCATCTTCTCGTACAGATGGAAGCGATTTCTTGGTGCACAATTACTTGTTCACAGATACCTGCTTTGCTTTCACCCCCCTAGGTGCTCCATTAGGTTGATGTTTATCTCTGACAAAAAAAAAAAAAAATCAACTGGCCAGCAAAATTACTCAAAGATTTTTCAGCTCTGCTTCTTCTACAGCCGCATAACAGTCAGGCATGAAACCTCAATTTTCTCTCATCCTACAGGTTTGCCTGTAAAATCAGTTTAGGGTGAAAGGAATAAATGTGCTGTAGTGTACTAAGCGTGCGCGTTCACCCTCAGTGCAAGCTGAGCCCCACCCACGCACCCATACGCCCACACACACACACGCCGGACAAAAAGTCTACGTGGAAAGGCTCAAGGTTTGATTCGAGGCATCCTGTCTGTCTCCTGAAGCGCCTGTCAGGTTCATTGTGTAACAGGGGATTCAATGACGTCATCACAGCCCCTTCAGTCCTACGCCTCTGCATCTATTTCGCTGCACATATAGTACACGCACGCACACAGGCATGGGGTGTGGGATGGGGGGGGGGGGCTTAAATTCCTCTATGACTCATCTTCACTTGTCTGACGCAAGAGCATGACTGGGTCCCTACACTCTGCACCCCCTCACGCACACAGACACATACACACACACCTCTGTCTCTTTTGGATGCTGAAATATGGCTGAATCACTATATTTTACCTTCCTCCCTCCTGTGCCTCTCTTATGGTTTTTGTTTTTCTCCCGTCTGTCTGCCTCTCTGTCCTTTTTTTGTCATTTTACTCTGATATGCTGCTCCGTGGTTGTCTTAAGCAGCGCCATATGTCCCTGTATCACTCTATTACTGCCTCGTCTCTTTTTGGATATTTATTTGTGTCTTGTTTTCTTCCTCCCTGGCATCCCACTCCTTCTACTCCCTCTTTCTCTTCTTCTCCTGCTACTCCCCCCCCCATCTCCCTGATTTCCAAGCCTTTCTCTCCTTTCATCGCTTTGCCACCCTCCTGCCTCCATCTCCCACACTTACATCTCACTCCTTCTCCACCTCTGTTCCTCCACTACTGCCTCAGCATACTAAACAGAACTCCTCTGATTACTTTTCTTCCTGAGAAATGTTGGAGACTCAAGTAAGGGACCCACCGCCACTGCCCTCTCCTGTTACCATGACTACAGCCACAGCACTTAGCTTTATTGAGGAGGGGTGAAAGGAAGGAGAAGCGGGGAGATTGCTGTGTGTCGTCACACAGAGATAGCACAAAAGAAAGTAACAGCAGCAACCTTAATCTTTTCTACATCTTCAATTTGATGCCAAATAAAACCTGTTATTCCGATTTTTATGTCAAGAGTCATCATGAAAACCTCTAAAAAGTACATTTTGCATGTGCTTTAATGCAGATTAATTATGGCCATGTGGCATTTGTGGTTTATGCCTTCATTCTAGGTTTCTGACACATGGTGCAGAATGTATATAAAAGATGGATACAGCCTTGAGGAAGCCTGCCATGATGGTTTTTTTGTTTTAGTGTTGTTGTTTCTGTAGACTCAGAACTGACCATATTTGGATGCTAGCAAGTTTGGTTAGTAAGCTGTACTCATAAAGTGTACATACACAGATACATTAAGCTCTATAAATATTTAGACAACGATACATCTGTACACCACCACACTAGATTTAGGAATTGTTCCAGTCAGTCAAAATAGGTACAGGCATTTTTGAAACATCCTGTAATGCTGTTAATGCTGTTAAATTGGGCAGTTCAACATGGGAGTCTAGAGGTTTTGCATCACCTGATGGGGCAGCCTCAAGTGGCTAGTAAATGAACTGGTTATCTCAAGCTCTTAATTTTTCAGTCCCAGTAGTCATAGGAAATATTTTTCACAAGAAACAGGAAAAAAATACATGTGTAATGTGCTATAAAAGGGAATATGTGAAAGACGAAAAACAACAAAGAAAACTAATTTTCCCTGCAAATTAAAAAATATTTGAGTGTTTCTTTTCAAGACAAATTATTACTGCAAATTGCCATCACTGATTTTTCCATTGTCCTGCAGCGTATTAGCTTTTTGATTTTTAAACTGATTGTTTAGCCTTGGCTGCACTCTTTTTCCTCTTTCTCTCTCCTACTCTGTCACTGGCAGCAAGATTGCGTTACAGAAGGAAAGAAACACACAAACACACACATTATATTTTGTCTTGTACCCCTGAGTTATCCAAGCACAACAAGAAAGCTGCTAAATATCCCTGCAGTGCAAAAAAATGTGCAAATATGCTCTCTCTCTCTCTCTCTCACTCACACACACACACACACACACACAGAGAAAACACAGGATTGTTTCAAATTAATTTAGCCACATTCCTTTTACGTCTACAGTTCGAGCTACTTAAAGCAATATTAACATCACATGAGCTCACCTAATCAAACTTGCTAATCATTTTCCACTCCTTCTGTTGACTTAACCTACTCTTGCAAGTGTCTTACTCAAACCCCCGTCCGTCAGTCATGCTCATGCAGGGGAGTAGTGGAGAGGCACCCATGCAGCAGGGAGAAAGGGAGGCTGAAAGAAAGGCCTGAAAAGATATCGACACATACACCTACCCTGTAGTAGTCAGTGCTGTAGACATCTCTTGACATGCCAAAGTCTCCAATCTTTACCAGCAGGTTCTCACCCACCAGGCAGTTCCTTTTGGACAGCAAACACAATCACACTCAAAGTAAGTTCAGAACAATAACAGCAAAATACTGCAGTGAGACTCAGTATAGATGTTCATTGCTGGAGTTAAAATGTAGGGTGTTAAACTGCAACCATATATATTATTATATCTTAGATTTCAAAATCTAGACTGTTTGATAAATTATCTGCACATAATTCCTTTATTGGTTCTAGTAATGGCTGCAGTCTTCTTTGGTAGACTGTCTGAGCTGGTATTAGCAATTGTTTTTACTTAGTCATGGTGATTTTTAAATAAAATCTTCAAGGATCAGAATAAAAATTCCAGTTTAATGAGACATCTGGCACATGTTAGGAGCAAGCAAACACAGTGTGTATTAATGGAGTATGTAACAAACCTGGTGGCCAGGTCACGGTGCACAAAGTGTTGTGATGCCAGGTAGACCATGCCAGATGCTATCTGCTGGGCAATGTGAAGCATTTGAGATTGGGTCAGCTCCACAGGTCTGGTGGTCTGGCCCTCTGCCATTAGAACTGCATCTGGACCGTGAGCCCTGTGAGAAAAAGTGGCAAAACACTGTATCATTTGGTCAGCCTAATAGCATAATTGCCTAAGTCATATTTTGGCATATTTTAAGATACCTACCTAATTCTACTCTGCTAACAGTGTAGATTCATTTAGCTAGATATCTCAATTTTGACCAAAATATGACTTAGGCAATTATGCTATTAGGCTAACGATTTCTGTTTTCGGCCTTGCGTCATCCATGTAAGATGTTACACAAGCCCCTCTAAAAGAGAGCATGTAGAAGATTAAACTAGATTAGCAACAGCAAAGTAAACCTTTGCTTCCTAATCTTATTTGATCACTCTGTTAAAAAAATCATTTTAGAGAAAAAAAGATTTTTGATTTTACTATTTGAAATTTTACATAATGAAGAAAAGAGCCATGCCTGAGGAACTTGTTGAGGTCACCGTGTTTCATGTACTCAAACACCATAATGAGCGGGTCGCTCTCCACGCACACTCCATAGAATGTGACAATGTGTTCATGCTGAAGGTTCGTCAGCAGCTCAGCCTCACGGTGGAAATCCTTCCTGGCATTTTCGCTGGCCTCTTTAAGTGTCTGCACGCACGCACGCACGCACACGCACACGCGCGCGCACACACACACACACACACACACACACACAAACAAAATTGACATTGTAATAAAGTGACAAATGAAACCCTCACACATTATGCGACATACAATCCTGCCAATTGGTCATTTTCATAGTGGATTAAGTCTCCTCCAATGTATTTGGCTGAGGTCCACTGTGTAAAAAAAATAAAAATAAAATTAAAAGTGTCCTCCCTTGTAAAAGTGAGTTGCAGCAACACGGCACAAACAGCATGAAATTACTGGCACCAAACAAGGACTGATGTGATAGCAGAGCAGGAAAAGGATGGGGACATTTTATATTAATGTTAGCCATTACAAAGTACAGCACTGTTTACATTCATTATATTTCCCTGTTCCCTTTGAAACTAATCTTTGTCTCCCTTCCATGAATCAGGAAATCTGCCAGGGAGGTTGTGTAATACAAGCATCCATGACAGAGACAAAAAAGACGAATGTATGTATAGGACAGCGATAAAGACAGCGAGTGAATGAGGGTGTGTGTTTGTGTGGTGGTGGTGGGGGGAGTTACAGGAAATGCAAGTGATATGGGGTGTGTATTAATTTCACATCTAAAGAAGAAAAATATAGAAAAATGTTGTTTGTCCTACATGAATAATGTATGATAGGGATATATATATGAGCTTCCCACCTTGTATAGATGTGTGGTTAATGTGTCTGTGTACTATCACTGCAGCTAGAAGCTACTACTACAAATACAGGTCTACGGGAGTACTGACTTAGAATGCACAGAATGAAATGACCTTTGACCTTTTATCAGCAGCGCTAAAACACAAGAATATTAGCCAGATTTCAGCTCCATCCACTTATATTCAGCCAGTAATGTATGGTGAAGCAGAGGCTTGGTAATGCACATGACAGACTGTAAGGTGATACTGCAAGAAGATGATCATTACACTACAGATAGTATATGAAAGCCTATGCTCCAAATCTGAGTGTGTAACGTGATATCAAATATGTATGGGAAACGTGAGTTAGCTGACTTTCCTTGGAGAACTCTGTAGGACCTTTCAGAGTTATATTTAATGTGATCAGTTTTATTGTTTATAATTAATAGAATTAATAATGGATAAAAATGATTACTGATGCTATATAGGTCAATGAAAAGCCATTAAAACAGCTTTGGGATTGCCAGTTTTATATTGGTGTGGTTTTTTCTTATATTAGTGCAGTTCTGAATGTTTGAAAACCACAAATAAACACAGCTGTTTCTCACTTTGAAAGAAGCCAGCGGGAGGAAATAAGAGGCAATGAATGTGATGCGGAAAACTCCCAGACTTTGTTCTTAGTAGGGTTTAAAACTTATTTGTAATGATCTATTAACTTCCAATGAAGCTTTTATAACTTTTAAATCTTGCAGAACAGCACAAAAAATGACTTATTAAAAGATGCACAAAAAACAAAAAAAAAAAAACCTTTGGTAGTCACTGTACCGCTGGACTCAATCAGGATCAAACGACCACTGCAACCAATATTAATCACAGTATTGAGCAAAACATATTAATGTTGAGTTTAAGAAAAATACTGACATCCCTGTGAGCCAGAGACTATTACAAATTATGGTGTGACTTTCTGTACTGAAAGCTGCATTAATTCCCATGCTAAAACTCATAATACTGCACTGTTAGTCATCCAGTCTGAGCACACTCAGGTCCATGGACAAATAAAAAGCAATCAACAACCTCCAGCTCGGAAATGTGGTGACTCATATACATGTGTGAAGGGAACATTATTGAAAGTGTTCGGGGTTCATGACTGATGGGGTGGAAAAGTGTAAATGTGTTTGCATGGGCTTGCCTGCGTGCATGTGCATATGTTTTTTGTTTTTTTTAAATGTGCGCTTGTTACAGTTTGCCTGTGATGGCAACTCAGTCTTTAATATGCAGCAACTGTAAAACTTGCTTCTGTATTATGAATGACTGATCAATAGATGACTCTAAAGCCAGGCCCATTAAACTCGGTTAGTGAGTGCAGGTCATTGTAATGTGGTATACAACTGAGAACATGTTCCTGTTACAGTATGTAGCATGAATGGTATGGTATATTAAAAAGACGAACATTCCTCAGAATCCAGGTTCTGTCACCTTTAGTCGTTTTTTTCCTTTAGTTTATGTTGTACAGTACAATAGAGGTACAGGGCAAAATAATTATAACTGTTGGCAAAAATGATGGAATCTCCAGACTAACAGGATGGGATCACCAGAGGATGGGGAAAAGAATACGGAAACTCCTTGTAATTTGCATTTCTAAAAAAAAATATAAAAAAATACCTGCACAAATTTAAATATGCAAAATAGTCTGCAGTTAAAAGAGAGCATTTGCAGACCTTAACAAGCTGCTGCACCTGGCTGATTGAAAGGAAGCATGACCCCAACAAGAGAGCTGTCGACTCAAACAATGAAAAGGATTATACAGCTCCTTCAAGAAGGAGTGTGGCAAGAGATGCTGGTTGTTCCCAGTCAGCTGTGTAAAAAATCTGTAGCAAATACAGACAAAATGGGAAGGTTATAAGAGCAATATGTCTGAAAAACAGAAAATGCTAAACAAAACAACTGAAAACAAATGGGCAGAAACAGAAGGTACTGCTTGCTATACAACTGTGAGAAGTCAGCTGAATGAAATGGGATTTCATACAGAAAAGCCAAAGGAAAAGCAGCACTAACACAGAAAGAAAACAAAACTTATTTACAGCAGGCTAGAGAGAAGCATTCTAATACTCATTTATGACATGGTGTGCTATGTTAGATGATTTATTTATTTGCTCGAAAGTTAAAAAAAAAAAAAGCTGAATGAGCATCAAAGTGCGGTGATTCCATAATTTTTTGCCAGGGATTGTATTAAATTCACTGACAACTCTTGCAGGTAAATCAAATTTGTTACTAAAATCTAATCTTTACTACAGCACTCTTTCAAGTGATCAGATCAGATGTGTGTGTCCTTCTGAGTGTTCAAGCATTTTAAGGCATTTGATTTGCCAAGAAAACCTCGAGGAACAGTCTTTATTAATGTGATTTCTCCATCTTTTAATTAAAAGCAGCTGGTTAGAAGTGACAACACATTTATTCCTTGCAAACCGAAATGATGGATGTCTTTATTTGGCTGTAGAGAGCAGAGTCTAAGCAACTCATAGTTTATCATTTCAGTTTCCAGTTGTACCATATATATATATATATATATATATAGCCACTTCATTAATTACAGTAGTATTGGACCATCATTTGCGAGTACAGCTGCCTTAATTCTTTGTGGCCTAGATTAACAAGGGACTAGAAACATCCCTCAGGGAATCAGGTCCATGGTGACATGATAACATCACAAAGTTGCTGCACATTTGTCGGGTGCACATGCCTGATGTGACTCTCCCGCGCCACCACATCTCAAAGGTGTTCTGTTGGATTAAGATCTGGTGATTGTGGAGGCCTTTTGAGTACAGTGAGCTCATTGTAATGTTCAAGAAACCAGTTTGAGAGGATTTGAGCTTTCATCTTAGCTATGATGCCTGACAGAAGTTTCCGTGTTGTGCTGAGGCAGGTTATTGGCCGGTAGTTGGATGGAACCAGATCCTGAGGATCAGGATGGTTCAGCCCTCAGTTAACCCGTCCAGGAGTAATCTAATAAATTACTATTTGCAATCCAGTAATCAGATTAATGTTACTTATCCAAGTCACTGTGCATTACTATTTTTGTCATTATCTTTAATAAAAAGATATATTTTGGCTTTCTTCTTTAGGAGTCTGTGTTATTGTACCTACAGTACATTATAATCAACCAGTGCTTTTTGGCCACTTAAAATATCTTTATAGAAATGTGATGTTATATTTGTTGCAATTTCTGCAGCCTTCTTAGCCAGATTTCTGTTTAAAAAGACATTTTTATTGTCAATGACACTTTTTGCCTAAAAAAAAGATCTAATTTATTGGCAAATACTGGAAATCGCAGACGATCATTTTTTGGCAAAACACTAGCAGCTGTTGAATGTAACTAATAAAGTAACTTGTAATCTAACTTCTTACTTCCAAAATTAAGTAATTAGCAAAGTAACTACTGTGCGTTACTTTTTAAATAAGCAATCAGTAAGCATAAATCAGGTTACATTTTCAAGGTAACTATGCCGTCACTGATTGCCGCTACACTATCCAGCTAAACAAAACTAAGTTGCTATTACTAGTATTGGAAGTCTAAATCAAATCTGAAATTTAGAAAGAAATTCAATGATATGAGTTTCTATTAAATGATTCACTTACATTTAACCACATATATAGAAATCTGAAAAATGCAAGTTATTTTATTAATTTGTGTTTATTTTTTTACCAGACTTGACATGTAGCCAGCAAAACAAAGCATTTTGTTCTACAACAAAGAACGCTGCTGCTCAAGATTTCCAGGTGCATGTTTTGTGAAGTGTTCACTCTGAGCTGAAGCTAAGCTGGCAGAATACATCAGCAGGTGGTTCAGAGCTAAGCTGGAAGCAAATAGGAAATGTAGGAAGGGAAAAGTAGGTGTAGGATTTGAGAAGAGGCAAGTGCCAGGATGAAAACTGAGGAAAAAGATAAAAAGGCTGTGCATGAGAACCGGAGGTGTAGAGAACAGTGGAAGTGAAAAGGACATGGGCAAAGGGGGCTCTTTCACAGGTCATGTATAGTTAATGAGAAGTTCTTCACCATTCAGATCCTGTTTCACTGCAGAACAGCAGAAAAAGCAGACAAGATGGAGAGACCGATGGACACATAGATGTGATGGGAGGATGCTCCCTGGGAAACCATTCTACTTGACCCTGGAAATCAGGGGTTTTGGGGTGTAATTCCACCTTATTCTTGCAGAGAAATCCTTGAAAAGGGTGACTTTCTAACAATAGCAGAGGAAATGGAGGCCAACATGGATTCTAAACACTGTGCTGACGCCACATGAGGGATTTTATTTCAAAATTCCATGTATCTATTTCAGGAACTGCGGTAACATGTTCAATATTTTGAAAGCATTTCAGGTATTAGATGTCATATCTAAATACTGTGGACTAGAAAAAAAATTCACCTTCAACAATACCATTAGGAGCTGTATGTTATGATCAATTATTCTGTGGGATCAGCACTTTCCTAAAAAAAATATTGCATTTTGAAACACACCGTAACTTTGTTTTACTGCACACAGAAAATATTTTATTAAAATATCTGGATTTTGTTTTATAAAAACCTACATTAAAAGTATTTTTCATTGCAATCCCTGCAGTTGATCATGCAATAATCGCATATTCATGAATTACAAGGCATCAGAAAACAGATGGTAAATAATAAATCAAGGCATAATCTGAGAGTCAAGAATTTTCTTTGCCTCAAAAAACACAGACAGTGCCAGTCAAAAGTTTAGACACACCTTCTCATTCAGTGTTTTTTCATTATATAAAAATTGTCTGCATTGTAGATTAACTCAAAAGTCATCAAAACTATGAAGAAATACATGTGAAATTATTTAGTAAACCAAACGGTAATAAAAAAAACAAACAACATTTTTTGTATTTTAGATTCTTCAAAGTCACCTCTTGTTTAGATGACAGCTTTGCACATTTTGGCATTTTATCAGTCAGCTTAATGAGGTAGTCACCTGGAATGTGACTGCTGTGCCTTGTCAAGAGTTAATTTCTTGAATTTCTTGCCCTCTTAATGTGTTTAAGACCATCAGTTGTCTTAGTGAATACCCCTATTTGAGTAATGTTCTAATCCATATTATGGTAAGAACTACTGAACTAAGTAAAGAAAAACAACAGTCCATCATTACTTTATGAAATGAAGGTCAGTCAATGTGAAAAATTTCAAGAAAAGTTTCAAGTGCAGTTGCAAAAACTATAAAATTTTATAAAACTGGCCCTCATCAGGACCGCCGCAGGAAAGGAGACGAAGAGTTTCCTCTGTTGCACAGGATAAGCTCACCAGAGTTACCAGCCTCAGAAACCACAAGTTAACCGCACCCCAGATAAGAGGTCACCTAAATGCTTCACAGAGTCCAAGTAGCTCACACAGCTCAACAGCAACTGTTCAGAGAAGGCTGTGGGAATCTGGACTTTATGGTCGAATTGCTGCAAAGAAACCATGTCTAAGGAAGAACAACAAGAGGAACGAGAGGACAAGAATGGCTTGGGCCAAGGAACACAAGGAATAGACATTAGATGAGTGGAAATCTGTCCTTCGGTCTGATGAGTCTAAATTTAAGATTTTTGTTTCCAAACGCCATGTCTTTGTAAGATGCAGAAAAGGTGAGCAAAAAGGTTCCTATGGTAGTTCCCATCGTGAAGTGTGATGGTATGGGGGGGGGGGGGTGCTTTGCTGGTGACACTGTTGGTTATTTATTCAAAACCCAAGCCACACTTAATCAGCATGGCTACCACACCATTCTGCAGTGACATCCCATCTGGTTTGCACTTTAGTGGGACCATCGTCTTTTTATCAACAAAACAATGACCCCAAACACACCTCCAGGCTATGTAAGGGCTATTTGACCAAGGGAAGGGATAATGGAGTGTTGTGTCAGAGGACCTGGCCTCCACAATCACATGATCTAAATGTAGGGAGAAAAAAAAATCTGAAAATCAAAACACTGAATTAGAAGGTGTGTCCAAACTGTTGGCTGGCACTGTATTTAAAAGAAAAGTGATATTAAATAAAATATCTTATTTATTAAAAGAATACTTGGTGCAATATCTGACCAATCTACACGTTCAATTACACTGTGTTGTGCAATAACTGCTGATCAGAATCCATCAGAATCCATATTTGTATATGTGTGCATGTAAAAAAAAATATTATATATATATATATATGTGTTAATAATTAGCTTAGTTAACTTCCAAAATAAAACCTTAAGACTCCCACATTACCTTGACAGCCACCAGTATCTTCTCCTGGTCAGGTGAGAGGTTATAACACTCAGCCAAGAAGACTTTTCCAAAGGCTCCCTCTCCCAGCTCTCTCTTCAGCACAATGTTGTGTCTTTTAATATGCTGAACAACTGTAGAATAAGAAGATGAAGAAGAAAATACTTCATTTTAGGAACACTACAGATCACACAACGCTAGGGATAGCTCACATTTCTTATTCTTGCTTTGCCATTAAAGGAATTAAAGACCTTAATAGACAAAAACAATTAGCTCTGTAGTTCTATAAGTTCTATGATAACGTGACTTTAATATTCCCTTTCTTCCTCAGATAAGAAAAGAAACTTAGTGTAGTTGTACTTGAGAATGGTATATTTGCAATGTACCCATTATGAGCTGCTGCAATGCAGGACAAAAGTATCACCCAAACATTTTCTCCTATCACGCATGAAGACGCATGGTAATAAATCCACAAAGTGTAGTCGTAATAAACCTTCCTTCTTTTAAATTGTATTTTCTTCTACACACCACAGTAATGTCTGTTAATGAGTAAAACTACAGCGAGCACAGAACACAGCCTTGATGAGGCATGAGGTCTGTAATATAAAGTGTTGCTTTTCTTCACTTATTAGTCTGTAATTACACTGTAAGAGCAATGTTCTCATCACCGACTTTCTTTCAGCGCCATTACCCAGTAAGTAGCCAATATTTACAAGAATAATTTAATCTATTTTTACTCTTCTCTAAAATGCCCAGTTGTTACTCACTTGTTTTCTGCAGCCTTGCATTTGTCCATACACTAAAGTATCAGTTGAAACTTGTCAGTGTTTTTAAATATATTTTTTACTCATACAACAGTCTCTCTCTGATAATACAAAGCTGCAGATTTTTCTCCTTTTTAAACAAGAAGCACAGCTGCGGGGCATGCTAACCCCGTGTTTTTCTAAAGAGAAAAGGATGTTAAAATAAATGGTTTCTGTCACTCACAATTGACGTACAGACACAGTCCTCTTCTTGGGGGCATCTTTTCATCTCTCATTCAATTTCATTTTGAAGCAAAAAAAAAAGATGATACTGTATGCATTGTGTATCTGGGGATATTTTTGTTTTGCATACGTATTTTATGTCTTTATGAATCATATAAATGAAACAGTAAACAAGCAAATTCCTTCTTTTTGTTATATATAATCTCAACTCTGTTTTTACAGTAATGTACATTTGAAAAACGTATCTCTCTGCTTGTTTCATGGATCTAACCTCTTTGTGCCTTTTGCTCATCCACAGTTGGATCAGAGTCGACAACTCTGCTCTCTGTTGCTAAGTAACTCGTGAATCCACGCTAGCTGATTTCTCAAAAAAAAAAGGCATCTCACCGATTACGATACAAGGTTTTATCCTGCAGAATGATTAACAGCCTGGTGCCCTTACAATAAGCCCTATCTTTTGTTTGCAAGCCAAAATGTGCAACTGTCTACATGCAAAGAAACACATTATCATGTAATACCTGTGATTGTTTAAGTCCTGAATAGAAAATGTACAAATGCACACGCACACACACACACACACACACACACACACACACACAAAGAGCTGAGATTTATGTGTGATGTGATTAAGAAAAGCTGTCCGCTCAGAATATCACATTAAAGCTCAGCTAGACTCTCTGAAGAAGCTGCATTGATCTACACTGTGAGCTACAGAGGTCTGCCCTAACCTAATACTGCACCAGCAGACAGAGGGAGAGGAGAGAAGCTGGTCTACATGATATATTCAAAAGATATTCATCTAATACCAGGTCGAGAGCACACAATATTTTTGTGTTGTGTTCTTGTGTCAGCCAGTGGTACACAGTTAGACAGTCACAAATTCTTACCATGACTCAGTGGAGACATATGACAGACTACATGTCATCACCTACAAATCCTGTCTTGCCCTTCTCTGTAACCTTTGTAAGTTACCGGGAAGGAAGTGCCAAATAAGAATATTAAAGAAGAATACCAATGAAAAGCAATGAAAATTATGCCATCTGTCCTGTGTTTAAAAAAAACAAACTAAAAAGACCAAAAAGAAAATGTGGGTGGCACAAAGAGAACAGAATGTGTTGTCTATCCTTTATAGACTTTCTTTCAGTTTGATATCTTGTGTGTGAAATATATTTTTGTGATCCTACTGTTCAGTGTAACAGACACACAGTAAAAAGCCCCCCCCCCCCCCCCCCCCCCAAAAAAAAAAAAAAAAACACCCACCCCCCCCCTTTTTTTAGGAAATAGATGTGTCAAGT
>VUQK01039323.1:86682-100304 GCA_015106715.1 Bujurquina vittata
CTTCTTCTGGTACAGTCATACTGTAAGTCTTTAGAGAACCCTGGGATGAGAACACATTTTTGCTGAATCACGTTCAGCATCCACATACACAAGTCTGCCACAAACTGATTCTCTGGAGCTGAATTTGTGCCCAAGTGTGCCTTCACATTAGCCTTGATTGACTGTTTAGTCTAAAAGACACCTTTCACAGATGAATGAGTGCAAAGTTACTGTTACCAGTGGTGATCCCAAAGATGTGCTCATCACTTTTTGATGCTCGAAACACTAAGATTTTAAAAAGCCACGCTGGTTTGCCACCGTGTGTGATTCAGAGTTGTTTATCTAATTCCTGATCAAATTTGAGTATGTCTACAAATGGCCCTACATCTGGTTAAACAGCTGTTTCTGTCAAAGGAGGTTAGGCTTTTTTTGTCGTCCAATCAGAGTACAGCTCATGAATAATGACAGTGTTAAATTAATGATCGCCAATCCTCACAGTCTGCTTCATTAGAGGTTTACGTTGAGTGCTGGAAATCAGATGCCTGTAAAAACGGAGCAGATGTGTTCTGTCGTCACACCCCCATTATAGGAACTTGTCATGAAAGTTATAAAACAAATCTCTCCACTTTAGGTATCTAGGGAATATTGGAAACTTAAGTGATGCATAGAATATAGGCAAAGTGTTGAAGTTTTGCATTTCCCTCTTATTGCTACAGTTTTCTAATTTCCAGAGGAGAAGTGCAGCTGATACTCGTTCCCTCTTTGCAGGCAGGACTGAGTGTAGCAGGAAAATGGTGCCATAAATTAAATCAACTGTAATTCAGCCAAAATGCAGCCCCGAAGCATTCAGCAGAAACTCAGTTATTGTAGTTACTGCAAGAGAAATGGTGATGGCAGTGCTGTACATACTTCACACCAGTGATTGTGAGTCAGATGTAATGTTACACAGCATGTGGACAGTACTGTATGTTATGTTCTTTACATTGCTGCAGTGACACCAGTGTTGCAGTGGGAGCCCGAGAATTTGGGAGCTTGAGTGGAGAAGGAGTCTTATGACAAGTCTAGACTGTAGCTGAGTTAAAACGATGTGAGTGACTGCATTGATCTCTCCTGTGCTCTCTGGGTACACCTCAGACAAACTGAAGCCATTTACTGCTGCATGCTGCCCAGGGCGATAGATGTACAGAGACTGTTATAGGATTTAAGGACATCAGGGGCTGTCAGTCAGTCTGTTAAAACAGCCTGGTTGTCATATGCCTTGAGAGGAACAGCGGGAACAGTTGTCTGCAGATAATGGTGGATTTCATGATTTGAAATGACTGGCAGCAGTCAGTGAGGTCAGAGTGTAACACTAGCTGAAGTATGGGGGTCAGATAAACTTCAGAGGTAATGATGGACAGCCTAGATATGAGGCAAAAGTTGGCCAAGCGTCGAATTGAGCGGGAAAGCATTCTGCTTTTTTTCTTTAGGTCTGTATCAATAGATACATTTATTCCAACTATCCTCTGACCACAGATCATGCTCCAGCAGCAAAAACAGCTTCATTTTTGTAATAGTCTTTACAGTTTCACACCACAAATGCTAGGTGTCATTTTGTTAATTAGCACGCTGATCAAAAATATCAAATCAAATCATAAAAAAAGCCAAGAAATGATTATATGCAAACCTCACTCTCCCTCTCTGGATGTTTCACAGAAGCTGTGGATCAGTCACTCAGGCCTCAGGGTGACTGATAGGGCTGTTGATACCACATGCCTCTGTGACCCCTTAAACCTTTCACAACATGTGCAAAAACACACACACACACACACACACACACACACACACACACACACGCACAGATGATTGGTAACATGAACCCCATGGTCTCTAAACTGTGCTGTCACCCTGCTGAACACAGGAAGTAATCTATCGATCCAAGAGGAAGAGGGATGAAGCGATGAGGTGGAGAGAGACAGACAGAGGACATAAGGGAGGAAGTTTAATGGGCAAGGAAAGCGGAGCTGCAGATTCACTGAGTGGTTAGTGGAAAAATGGGGGAAAAAAACACAGGAGAAAATGTGTTTTTTTTCTCAGTCCTCTTTTTTTCTCTGAGCAGTGAGGTTCTACATAAAAAAAGGTTATTTCACAGAGTTCTACTCACTGATTTAATGCAGGGCAGGTGTCATCTGGAAAAGATATCATTTAGTCTCGTGCAGCTCAATTACACTGGACCTTTTGAAGGATCTGATTGGATTTTCTCGCTAATCGCTGAATCTGATTGTTGCTTCCTTTGCCATCTAAACTGGTGTCTTTGTACTTAAATACAATTAAACCCAAACTTATCCATATTCCCTCTCCCTGGTTGTATATTTGTGAAGCTAAACCTTAATTTTAACCTAATTTTTCTGCCAAAGAACTCATAATTGTTAATACTCAGAATATCATTAGTGTTTGTAGCCTTTGCCCTCCTTATGGAGAGTCACAATGCCTGACTTCAGGTTGTTGGTGAGCACCTTCACCTTGATCTTGGCTGAGATTTGACTGATATGCAAACAGCTTGTCTTGCTTTTGTAGTCCCAAAGACAATTTTTTTTTTTAAAAAACTACAGATTTTAGAATCATGGTGTAGTAATTTAACATTTTCAGTTATAGCTTAAGTATACTGAAATAATTGTGACGTTTCTAGGAAACTGTGTATTTCCAAAAAAGAAAGTTAAAGGGTCTAAAAATTATGAACACTGCCTTTTTGTATTATTCTTACCTTTCCTTATTCTTATATAAATTTAATAATGCCAAAGGTATTCACTCACCCATCCAAATCACTGGATTCAGGTGTTCCAATCACTGCACCTAGCACCTAGGCATGCAGGCTGCTTCTACAAACATTTGTGTAAGAATGGGTCGCTCTCAGGAGTTCAGTGAATTCCAGCGTGGTACCGTGATACAATACAACCTGTGCAACAAGTCTGGTGGTAAAATTTGCTCGCTACTAAATATTCCACAGTCAACTGTTAGCTGTATTATAACAGAGTCACACAGCGGGGTCAGGCGCATAGTGTAAAGAGGTCGCCAACTTTCTGCAGATTTAATCGCTAAAGGCCCCCTCCAACTTAATGCGGTCTCCAGATTAGCTCAAGAACAGTGTGTAGAGAGCTTCATGGATGGGTTTCCATGGCTGAGCAATTGCATCCAAGCCTTACATCACCAAGTGCAATGCAAAGTGTTGGATGCAGCGGTGTGAAGCATGCCACCACTGGACTCTAGTGGAGTGGAGTGCAGATGTGTTCTCTGGAGTGACAACTCACACTTCTCCATCTGGTAATCTGGATGAGTCTGGGTTTAGCGGTTGCCAGTAGAACGGTCACCAAGTGTAAAGTTTGGTAGATGTGGCGTTGTTTTTGGGCTCACCCCCTTCGTTCCAGTAAAAGGAACTCTTAATGCTTCAGCATACCAAGACACTTTGGACAATTTCATGCTCCCAACTTTGTTGGAACCGTTTGGGGATGGTCCCTTCTTGTTCCAACATGCCTGGGCACCAGTGCACAAAGCCAGGTCAATAAAGTCATGGACAGCCCTGACCTCAACCTGACAGAACACCTTTGGGATGGATTACAGCGGCGACTGTGAGCCACTCCTTTGACAGAAAAGTTGATTAAGGTTAAGGTTTTGCTTCACAAAACATGCAAACAGTGAGGGGGTATGAATAATTGTGGACTCCACTGCATGTGAAGATTGAGTCAACAGAAAACAGCCTAATTAAATAGAAAAAGTCTGTCACCCTGCCTCATTTACTGTTGCTTTTCTATATTTATTTTTGTCATTTTTTGTATGATTCACGATTTTGCTTTGGTTGAAATCACTGGCAATTATACAGGCATTTGCAAAACAAACCTGATTATTTATAATGGCCCTGAAATTCAACAGTGTGTCAGCGCATCTCGATAATATTATTTTAATGATCATTATTATTACAAGCTTTACCCAAGAGATGACGTTTTCATGCACTTGAAAGTTTTTCATGATGCTGGCAATAAAGGGCCAACAGCATTGAAACTACTGATGCTAAAACTATTACAGTATTTTAAAAAGAAACAATGGGGATACAAATAACACACATTGAGACAGAGAGAGTACGGTGAATAAACTTAAGAGAAAGAGAGAGATGATTACATTAGATAAAATTCACTCTATGCTGCAGTCAGATAAATGTCCACATGAATCTGCCAGTATGAGCCAAAATCCTCCTCCTCTTTGGCCTAATGCAGAGGCATATCACATTCCCTCTTTCTCTATAATAACCACTGGTAAAAATAGACATTTCCTCTTCCCTCTCCGTCTCTCTGCATCTGTGTCATGTTGTGTATCTCCTTTCTCATCTCCATGTATGTGTCTACCACCTCGCTTTCTTTCGTCATCCTCTTCTTTGTTTCCCACATCCTCCTCTCTTCCTCTTTTTTTCCTTCCTTCTAGCCCCCTTAGTCTGATCTTTTCTATTTATAATATTCAACCCACATTCACCTTACCATATGACACATTAGAAGGCCAGTTCCACCTACTGAAAACAGACTGTGTTGGTCAAAGATGTGAAAATTAAGAAGCGAGGAGGGAAGTGATAGCGAAAGAAATTAAAAGTGATAAAGTGTCGGGTTTTAGGTTCAGGAGTAGAAAAAGAATCACCAAGCATTGTTATATAAGTTTATAAAAAAGTCTTCAAATGACTGTGAAGAAGCCAAATGAAAATATTTTATAAAACGGAACATCTTAAACATTCAGATTCATCATAATGAATCTGAAGAGCAAATGTTTTATTCAAGCATGCGCTTCAGATATATTAAATTAATAATACATTTATAATAAATGAAGGAATCTCTGTATGCGCATGTGTGGTGTGACTCTATGTTGACAACTGTTCGCTCAAAATTCTTTAAAATTGGCTTGTATATTGCTGAGCACCTGATTAGGTGCAGTGCAGGGTTTAAAGTCCTTCGAGTGAAGGGTAGTGTCATTATTGAGTTCTTGTGCAACATCATCCATGAGGTCACAGGTGATGTCACCGTTGTGACCTCATAACACTATTCAGATAACCTTGTTCATAAATCAACTTCTACTAATTGTGGCACTTACACAATGCTCACGAGCCTATAACAGCAGAAACTTCACTAGTAATCAGGAGCTATAACCTATTGACCTCAGTATGTTGTAAAGCTCCCTATTTATTTACAAATCTGATATACTTCACTTGAGTATTTCAAGAAAAATAGTTAGCATACAATATCTGTAAGCCACGTACATTAGATGTTTCTTTGGCAATTAAAGAAATATACACATGATGTTAATATTATACCCCAATATAATATAATATGTATTTTTGAATACTAATGTTCTATATTTAGTAATTAGGAATGAAAATTCACGAAAGATATATGTACATATAGAAATAAACCTAGAAATATAGTTCACCATACCATAAAAACGTACTCAATATCTAACGACCCTTTGCTGATGTATGGATAGGTGAATATCTTAAATCATAAAACACTCCTGGAGTCTCAGCAGAAAACTGCATTTGGCTGCAAGGTCGTTTTCTGCTGAGACTACAAGAGTGTTTTGTGAAGATCTTCATCCATCCACACATTTGCACAGGGGTGAGTATATTGACTGAGTTTTGACTCTGCAGTATAGGGCTGGCCAATTAATCTAAAATTAATCAAGCACCATTCAGAACCAATCATCAATGTAGTATTGACCAAAAGAGTTGTCCTATTTTTTTCTTACATTTTTATGCGGAAGTTTTTACAGGTGGTGCAGACTTTTTGTTGCAGAGTGTTTCTATAAGTCAGTGGTGGCTGTAGCTCAGGAGGTCGCGCAGGTCACCTATCGATCAGAAAGTCGGTGGTTCGTTTCCTGGCTGCTCCGAGCCAAAGTATCCTTTGGCAAGATTCTGAATCCCAAGTTGCTCTTTGACGCAAGCGTCAGAGTATGAAATTGTGTGGATGTTAAATAATAAAAAGCACTTGGCTTAGATACTTACTTATGGAAGTGCTTCATGAATGGGTTAGGGTTATGAATGGGTAAATGTAAACGTGTTGGATGAGCGCTTTGAGTGCTCATTCAGAGTAGAAAGGCGCCGTATAAGAACTAGTTCATTTACCATTTACCAGTCCATCATCAGCTGGGTTCAGCAAGTTACAAGGTTCTGTAAAAGCACTCAAAACAATGCAGCAATGTACTTGTATTAGAAAATATAATTTGTATTATTGAATACTTGAGTACTTTTAAAAGCATGTACTTTTGAATACTTAAGTCTTTTAAAAAGTAAGTGCTTTAGTACTTTAACTTGAGTAAACTTTTGACTGAGCAACTTTTACTTGTAGTTGAGTAAGATTTGACCATGAGTATCAATCCTTTTACTTAAGTACTAGAGTTGAGTACTTTGTCCACCACTGCATATCAGTAATAATTATGCAGCACAAAGCAAAATTTTTTGACAAATGTTAACAGTCTGACAACTTAATTGTAGTGTTTTCATTATTTCTGCTGCCTGGATCAGAGGTTGTGTTCTTGTTCTTAGTCATTAATTAGCTAAAACCCAGGATAGAACTGGGCAAAGTTTATAGGTAAATAGAAAATACTTTATCAAAATAAAAGTTTTTGGTCTGACACAATAGGATAGTAACAAAACAATTTTCCTCATACATTGTGATGTCTCGATTTTTTTTTCTTAAATAAAGTGTACAGAAAAGTGTACAGAAAGTATAATACAAAAATGAAATAAAAAATAGCACCATTCATTCACATTTCTGGATTTCTTTCATAAACAAGCTGCACAAACTTATCACTCAACAACGTTATAAAACATTTATGCTTCCTGCCTACTTCTGACCCGTGATATGATGTCAAAAATATAAGAAAATTTGTCGCTTTAAGTTACTTTTTTGACATTTCACTAAGTCCTCTTAATTGGAGTGGAAAGCAAAATATCAAAAAAGTGTCTCTTTTTTTTAATATCAAATCGCAGGCCGGGAGAAGGGGGCGGGGCCAGAAGTGACCCACGGGCCGGGAGTGCTGACAAATTCCTCTTTTTCCAAGTAAGTTATGTTACCTGTCACGTGACAATATAATGTCAAACACTGTGGGGAGGGGAGGCACAAGACCTGAACTTGACGACCCATGCGGTACACAAATCTCTGTATAGATTTGACAAATCTGATTACACACAAGCAGTTCACACACACAATTCAAATACACACCCAGATTATTATCTCCACAGAGATCGAAATACACACACATGGATTGAGATCTGCACACAAAAATAGTTTTGCTACAGTTATAGCCTCATAAAGCTGCTCCCAGTGAGGATTTTATGTCATGCAGCAGATTATTTTACACATGTTTAGGCTACAATGTGCACCTCCCTAACGTCTCTAGCCCATCTCTTTTTTGACATAGCACAGTGTATCACAGACCTCCGTCAAAGGACACCTTGTGTGTACATGTGACATGCCCACAGCTTTGACAAAACAGCATTATCTTGGGAATGAGAACAGTACTGAAGCTTCCAATTATTGGATGATTCGCTTAATATCCTGGGCCACAGCTGCCCCAAAGCAGAATGCCAGCATGGATATGGGATAAAATCTCCAATTAGTGTCCCTGGAGAAGTTAGTGCAGCTAATGGAATCTCAGTTACTTCAGCTGTGTCAAACCTGATCTTAAAAAATGCAAAACTAGCTTTCCAGGCCAGACTTCTACCTTGGCAAGGCAGAACAGCTCACAAATGTTTAGCCTCCTGGAAAATATTGACCCTCATCTGCTGTGGCCGTGGCTGGAGGAAAGAAAAGCAGTGCATCAAATTCCAGTAGCTGGTTGTCTGAAATACAGAATATCAGCTGAAAAGGTGGAGATCCCTCATGCATCCATCTATAATAATGATGACTGTGACGAGTGATTCTTGTGTGGAGTACTTTGGGTTTGATATATGTGAAACAGTGATGGCTTTTTAACTTATAATCCAGTTCATAAATTAGTTGCATGTTTTAAAAACAGCAGCTGACTAAAATATTTGTTACATGTTTATGTCGATTATGTCACAACATAATTAGGGGACTAATGTGTCTTCCTTTTCCCTGGATTTGAAGAACAGGTCTGGAGAGAAACTCAAACCCTGTGCTTACAACTGTGGGGAGTCCTCCTTTGCCACCAACGCGCTTGGCTTTCCAAATGAATTAACAGTCATTGCAGAAATGATTCATGCATGTTTAGTTTCGGCATTACTCAATGCACTGGGCTGTATGCTGCTAATCTTAGTATATCACCTTTTGTGTCATTTATTTTAATGTTCTACTCCAAAAGTGTTTTGCTGTGAAATGGACACTCCAAATGCAACAAAAAATGTTTATGTTTCAGTCAAAAAGTTAAGAGTGCAGCTATTGTGTATGTAGTTATCTATTATTTACTTACAGGTAGGACACAATTAACACGTCATTAGCATCCTATTCAGTCTTTACAGTTAGACCCCGTTGCACAAGAACGTTTACAGATGAAGACAACAAAGTTTGGATGCATTTCAGCCTCCCGTTTACACGAGAACGGGAACATTTTTGAAAATGGTGGCACTGGCACATGCGCGCTGTGGTTGCAGCTCCTATATCCACACCGCCAACTTGTTGCCTGGCAATAGGAACTGCAGCGTTTTCAACGGCTTGCATTTCCGTGTAAATGGAGATAGTTTCTGAAACGTTTCTGTGTTTTTGAAAACGAAAATGGCAAAATTTCCACAGAAAACATTCTCGTTTTCCTTAATGAGCGACTCGGATTTTCAACCCCATCACAAAAATCCCTCTCCATGTCCAGGGTGTGAACTTTTTCGATTAGAGAACAATAATTGACAGAAAATATTGTGAGACTGCCAGCATCAAAATACTCCAATAAATGAATTTGTTTGGTATTTTCCTTAGCTTTCCATAGAATGACGAGAATCCCTCATTAAACTGAGGGATTCTTGTCATTCCCATTTTACAGCTTGTTGCTCGCTGATACATCATTTGCGTTACAGTGACACTTTTGTCACCTCTTAATGATCCAGTGTGAAATGAGAGCCTTCCTCTTACCTGCAGCCATGAACAAAAAAAAATGTCTGTCACATCTGCTAAACTCACCCTCTGCAAATGTCAACAACTTGATTAGTTAACACAACTGTTTTTGTGTTCTGTCCTTAGTATTTAAATACACTGTTTTTTTCTTTCCAAAAGGTCTAAAGATCTTTATTAAGAGTGAAAAATATAGTTTTTAATCACAGTACATTTGTCTGATATACTGTATATAAATACTGTAACAACTGATATTTGATACATTCTCAATATTGTTTGTTGTGATTGTGTAGTCAAAGTAACCTATAGAATATTATGTTATAAGCCCAACATTTATGGGAAACTCTCAAAATGCTAATGGCATTTCTGGCTTTCTTAAGACTGGCAATAAATAATTAAATGAATAGATGTCTTTAGACTAGTTTTGATAATGTATTGATTGCATATTTTTAAAATTCAGTAAACTGCACATCGCATACTATTTTTTGTATTCAGTTTAAATCTCTCCTCAAAAAGTGCACTTTGAAAGTGTCACTCAGGAAAACTGTACACACCTTTGGATTAAAAAAAAAAAGACCACACATCAAACTCAAAATAATACTTTTGCAGAGAGGTAAGAAAGCCCAGACTGTCATTAGTGTTACTGTGGATTATTTGGTCGTATATTAGGTGATCATTCAAAGAGCTCTTTGGCTCTCTGGAGTTGACTAAAAAAAAAAATAATAATAATAATAATACTGAACAAGGTGAGGTAAACTGTTTTAAAAATGAAACATAAAAGTATGACCAATTATACCCTAAACACCACGTAGGGCAAAGTTTTTAAAAGTCATATCTGCCTCAGCCCTCCCTGTATGGAATTCATCTGATATTTGGTACACAGTTGTGGAGGGCCAAGAACGGGTGCCAAAGTGAATTCCATCTGGATCCGAACCAGATTCTGGATTTGCAGCTCAGCTGGAAAGTAAACAAGGAACATCATCCTTATTTGTTGCAGTAAGAAGCATATCGGTCTTGAGTGACCCAGATATACAAATATATGACAACCTTTGACTCTATCATTACCTCACAGAAAGAAGGTCCTGGGTTCAAATCTACCATCTGGTTGGAACCTTTCTGTGTGGAGCTTTTATGTTCTACCTCTGTGTAGCTTCTCTCTGGGTACTTGGCTTCCTTCCTGTTAGTGGGGTTGTGTGATTCGGCCCATAGGTTTTGATGTTAGTGCAAATGATTGGTTGTCTCTCTGCATTGGCCCTGTGGCAGACTGGTGACCTGTCCATGGTTTCCCGTTCCTCTGGCCCTATGGCAGCTAGGATAGGCTCCAACACCCCCCATGACCCTGAGTTGGATAAAAGAAGAAGATGGATGAGTGCGCTCCCTCTACCATATTATAAGCGATACTTTAAAAAGGAGCACTCAACAGCCAAGAAGGGTTTACAGTAAAACATCATTTAGATTCCCAGACACATCTTAAACTCTAGTATCCACTCACCTTGGAGGTCACTAGAAACCTTTTCTCTAACAATCCCACCAGCTTCTTTGCTGCTGCTGTACTTATTATCTGGTGCAGTTTGTTACATTCATACCTTCTGCCTGTCGATACTTGAGGCCCACACATCTGAAGAATGCCAGTCACTGTCGCAGAACTGTGCAGGGTACACTTGCTCCACCTGGGGACCATCTGCTGATCAGCACCTCACCAGAACCGTGGCTGCACACCCGCAATGCCATTATGGGTTGTTCCGGTGAGTAACAACACCACTGGGGAATACTGACACAGGCCCCTACACAGCGAGCAACACTCTGACCCATTGTTCAGATGTCCTTTTTTTTCTCTTTTTTTTTTAGAAAGAGAGGAGTTATAAAGCCAATTTTCTGCTTTCCCAGGTCCCTCACCAATCATAAAAGCCAAACAAAACTCAATCCCATTGTGTCACTTTACAACAGCCATAGCAAAAAGAACTAGAAAAGCCATGTAACTCCCATTTATCAGTCCCACTGATACGAAAGTACACTTGTTAGCAAATGCTCTAAGGAGTACAGCAGCAGGGGAATCAGATTCTACTGTGCAGAGACAATGAAAGACTGACGCTGGAAAACAAGGGTCCTCTGGGAATGTGCAGTTCCTAACCAATGTGAGATCATCTGAATGTGCTTTAACCCTCGTTAAATTTGTATATGTGGCTAAAAGCTAACTCAACCAGCTTGAAGAACTTCTGAATGGGAGACAGCAGGGAACGATACTGGCAGCCTGTCATAATATGAGTAGTGTATTATGACAGGCTCAAACTGCCAGTATCTGTCAATCAATGTCACTTCCCTGGTTAGTAAGTCATTATTTCATGTTAGCAATGACATTATTCTATAAAACCGTAATCACCGTAGGGAATCATTGCAAGCATACTCTGCAGTAGACTTTTATTAACAGAAATGATCTCCAATAAATGTAGGAAGGAGTAATACCATGACTCGTCTTCTTCTTTATTCTGTTCTATTTAGCGGACACCACAGCAGATATTCTGTGTCAATTTCAGGGCTCAGTACCACCAGGGGTGGTACTTCAGGTGACCTCCAGAGGTCACATGACAGAGTGGGGCAAGGACTCATAGTGGTTTTACCCAAAACCCATGGTGGTATTGAGCCATGCCTTTTTTCCCACCTTGGCGTCTGTGATGACGAATATGATCAATAGTGGGTCAAAGACCACCTCCAAAGGGGACAACCCTCAAAGGGTTTAAAGACCCGAGTTGTCTAGTTGCCTTTGTGAAACTCTTGAGACTGCCTAGCCAGTCCATGAGAGTCCTTTTCTCCTTCTTTAGTTTCCAGCCTCATATATAAGTCATTATAAGTCTTTTCCTTTTTTTCATTTGCCACCTCTCTCTTTGCTTTCCTAGCCTCCCAGTATTCCTGTCTACTTTCCTTATCGCCATTAATATTCCAATTTTTCTTTGCTAATTTCTTCCTTTGAATATTTCCTGTACTTCCTCATTCCATCATCGAGCCTCATTGTCCCTTTTCCTCTGTAGAGGATACACCAAACAGCTACTTGGCAGCTTCCCTCAGGATTACAGGTATACTGTTCCAGTCATCTGCTAACGCTTCCCCAGCACCAGAGCCTGTCTCAACCCCTCCCTGAACTTTGTGCAACATTGTTCCCCCTTCAACTCCCATTATTTAATCCTTGGCTCTACTTTCACTTGCATCCTCTTCTTGGTTTCAAAAGTCATCCTACAGATGACAGCCAATGTTGCCAAGCTATGTTCTCCCCTGACACTGCCTCATCACCCCTGGTATTTAACATGAATCAAAATATAAAGTATATACAGGACTGTGCAAAAGTCTTGAGCCACCCCCGCATTTCTTTATATTTTTGCAGTGAAAAGAACTAGGGCAGGATTCCCTGGAGTCTAGATGCTGGCAGTGGTGAAGATAAATATGGAGGCTTGGCTGGAGCACTGAGAGACTTGGGTAAGTTGGAGATGGGGTTGAGGTGTGTTGTATGCATTAGTCTGCAAGGACGAATGACAGGTAAGCGGTGAGATTTAAAATATGCAGAGTGGAGACTGATTGGCTTGAAGAAGCCAGGCAGAAAGATGACTGGACTGGATCAGTGATGACAGCTTTGAGCTTGACAGCAATTGAAAATGCAAGTGACCTAATGAATAAACTTGCAGTCTAACACCTGGTAAAGCAGATGAGAGATTACAGATTTTCCTTATTGAACCTACGCCAAAGCTTCATTTTCAGTCCTACTCGACCGTTTTTAGACAAATTACTTTTTTGTATGTTAAGCCACTTAAAACGTACCTATGAAAAATAAAAAATAAAATAAATACAAAAATCCATCAAAGACCTGACACAGGATCTGAGAAATGCATCTGGCCCTACAGCTGAAACATCTACTGTTTACTAAAAATAAAATAAAATAAAAACGATTGAAATTCAGTGACAGCAGATTTTATAGAGTGGTGAATACAAATTTGAAAGTTTTTGTTAAACTCATCAACAGCCATTAGCCAGTTTCTGAAGCCATCTGTAGAACACGGTGGAGGCTCTGTGTTGGTTTCGGGCCGCATTACACCCCGAAACCAGCTGCTGGAATTGACTACGACTCATGGGACAATATCAGAGTTGAGCCACCATGCAGTTACCATCTGGAAGCTGGCACCAGATGATGATGAGGATTCCAAACACACTGCCAATGCATTAAAGGCATACCTGGATAGCAGAGGCGGATGCTGGTCTTTCAAGGAGGGGAAGCTCAGTTTCGGCATACATCATAAAATGTGTCGGTTTATTTATACGTAAATTCTACCCTCCGTTCCTTTTCAAGAAAATGATCTGTGACCCTGTCGTACCAACGACAATCAATGGCCAGCAGAGCTAGGCTGCTTAAACGGCCTTGGCCCATGGTGTTGCGGGTGTAAGACTTGAGCCGCTTTAAACAGGAGAAGCTCCTCTCTACACCTGCAGATGTAGCTTCAATCGTTGCTACTAATGAACAAGACAAAGAAAATGCTGCTAGGAGGATTAAGAAAGTCTCCGGTTCAACACAGAACAGAATGAAAATTA
>VUQK01039326.1:12379-32658 GCA_015106715.1 Bujurquina vittata
CCTTTTTGTTTCCCCGCTTGGTCCCTCTTTTACGGTTTTTTTTTTTTTTTTGTTACAGCTGAATTTTATTTTTGCTTAGCCATTGATTTAGTCAACAGCACCTTCGGTTCCCTTTCCGGTTGCTTTGCATCTGTGCCTTTATTAATGCATATGTGTAGTGATTCGCAGAAGCCTACTGTATATGTCATGGTCGTTGAGTTTGTGGGATAGTCTAGTTTTCTCTAGCTTTGTACCTTTGCGTTATGGTCCTGTATTGTTGATATATTTGGATTTCTGTTTAGGGATTATGAGATTTTGGAGTTTGGAGATTTATGGTTAAGCCTCAAACTTGAGTCTTCTGTTTATGGTTTTATCTTATGTTCCCTGGTGCTTGGGAATGCTGTTGTCCTGCTTTTGCTGGTTAGTTAGTTCTCTTTTCTTTTCCCGTCCTGTTCTCTGAATCTTGTTTTTGTCAAATATTACTTCCCATTTTACTTTAGTGGTGTTTTGTCTCTTGACTTTTGTATCTAGTTTAGCTTCCTTTGTCTCCTTATCTGTGATCATTTCAGCTGCCATCCCACCTGTTGCTTGTTCCCTGGTTATGTGTTATACGTGGATATATTCTGTCAGTCTCCCCCTTGTTGTGTTGCCTCATAGCGCTGTCCCTCATGGTTGTGTTTCCTAGTCCCATGTTTCTAGGGCATTCCTAGTTTCTAGATTATTGCTCCTTTTGTGCGTTATGAAAGAGCTCAGCATTGAAGTTTGTCAGTCTCCTGAGTCCCTGCATTTGGGTCCACATCCCGCCCGCTGCATAGCTAGCTTTGACAGTATAGTACAGTAAATAGCTTTGGGTGGCACACTTAATGACAACATTGTTTATTTTTTTATTGCTTTAGGGAAACGATTTCATAAAAATAATACATCCAGTAAAGCCCTGTTCATTGTTGCAGTCGCCAGACAAGCAAAGTGATTCTTTGTATCCACTCACAGGTATCCCTAACGAATATGTTAATCAAGGTATTGAAATTTGGCAAAACTCTTGCTCTTAATGTCTGTTAATTTACAACTTCACTGGGCAAAATACGGCATGTATTTTAGGAGCTCATTGTGTACCACCATGAATATAAAGACCGGGAAGAAAAGCCTCAGGGAAAGGAGGGATAAGTCCACAGAAATGTTATTGTGTATGCAAAAGATGAGGCGAGTGAAAGTACATAATATTAGCATCAGTTTTAGACACAGGTAGATGGAAACAGCTGAAGAAAAGGAGGCAGAGGGGATGAGTTTTTACCATGGGTAGCCAAGCGTGACCATTGATTCGACCCCTCAGCTGCTGGAACACGGAGCCGACAGACTGTCAATCATTCAGGCTCTTATTTCCCTCCCCATGCACCTTCCCTCCTCGCACATCGCTCACCATATCGCCCCTCTCCCCTTGCTGGTATTTAGTCGATCTTGTATCTTGGAAAAAAATCTAAAACACCCAGTCTATCCTCGTTGTTTTTCTTTCAAATAGCGTTCCTCGGCTTAACTCTATGCGATGGCGACATCATTTCACAAAACAAGCATGGAACGAGCTGGAGCGTTAAAAAGCTTGTCTTGCATTTGCAGTGAATTTGTCTACACCACATGTGTCAAACTCCAGGCCTCGAGGGCCGGTGTCCTGCAGGGTTTAGATGTGTCCCTGATCCAACACACCAGAATTTAATGGTTGCATTACCTCCTCAGTATGCAGGCGAGTTCTCCAGAGTCCTGCTGATGACTTCTACATTTGACTCAGGTGTGTTGGAGCAGAGACACACCTAAAGCCTGCAGGACACCGGCCCTCGAGGCCTGGAGTTTGACACCCCTGGTCTACACGATAAAACTAACAACAAAAATAAGTATCAACTCAATTCAGCAAGAAATCTTATTATGGTTCCTTGTGCAACCATACAGTGAGCCGGAGGGGTCCATCCATGCTTGTCTTTACATTTTCAAATTTTACATTTTAAGGGGAAAAAACTACATGCACAGTACATCACAGGGCTGCACAGTTAATCAGATTTTCATTTTGCTCGTAGTCTTGTCTCCCCACGACTGGGAGATGCTAGAAATATGCACCCCGCCAATAGGAGGCAAAGCAAAAGCAAATCAAGTGCTCCCCAAATCGCCACCTGCGCACATGCCTCCATGTGCCAATCACAGCTGTTCACTGCACTGAGGTATCCTGGACTAGTCTGGATGAGTAACGCTGCGGTGAAAGGCAGATGTACAGCGAAAATCAAGCAACCACAAGTTACAATTTTCACATTAACTACAGTCGTTTTATCCACGTTTATGTCAAATATATTGAGAGGCTTGCACAATCAGATGCTAGTCTTATTACTGCCTTTTATTTTCAGTTTCGGTGGTTCATCTCAGATAACTTTCACATAAGAGTGAAGGACTTTATCTGGCAGACGTGAACCACAATGCTTTCCATAAACACATTTTTTTTTCCTATTACTGAAATGTGGCTTCTATTCTTTGGGCTTTTTTTAAGCAGGACTGAAGCAGTATGTAGTAACTGTATTACAACATTTAATATTAATGCGGTATAAAAATGAATATTTATTCATCAGGCTTTCAGACAGGTCTTCCAAGTGATACTTCCTCTCTACCTATAAGCAGACTGAAGGCACCTAAGTGCTTAATAATTTGTGTCGGTCTGGCTTCATTTTACTTTGACAATTAGAAATTTGAGACATGTATTTGACAAGAGAGGAAAAGAGCCAAAGCACTGTGTATCCAAACACTTTTTAAGCTCCGCAACCAATCGAGCACTCAGCTGAAAGCAGCTCATTCGTAACAAAATGTACAATAGAGAGAAGAAAGTGCTTCTTCATTAGATACAGAAAAAATAGGTTTAATACACCGATCGCCTAAGAATCTTTTATTTTCACACATTATGTTTTTCTTTTCCATAATTGCTTTATATTTGTGGAAATATAGACTATCATTATGTGCTTATTTCATAATTATACACTTGGTGTGAACTCTTGTTAAGTCGAGATTACCTGATAAAAGCCACCTCATCTATAATTCTCCAGAGGAATGGTTCATTTGAGTGTCAGTCAGGTCGTCACAGAACTTTTCAATCTCTGGCTCCGTTCAATCTGGACCTGCTGAGAGCCGCGGGCGGCAGGTCTTCTTGTATAACAATAAGCCAATTTGAAATGACTTCAAGGAAAATGTTTGCGCTTCTGTAACTTCTTCCACGTTTGCAGGTCCTCGCATTCGTCACGCCCGTCAGTCCGCATGCTCTGGCTCGTCAGCCCCGATCCTGCGTTTGCGAATCATTTAATAACCGGACTGTCCCACGGTTTTCATGTTGGTGATATTTCTTATTTAAACCGGTCTTTTGTGTGCAAATGCCTACGGTCGGCAATTAGAGAGCCGGCTCCGGTGTCTCAGCTCCTGGGAAAAGTTTCCTCATAGGTCCTTTCCAGCTGTTCCACGTGAGCCCAACTGGTTTTGCAACTTGCAAATACTCAGGAAAGGAAAGTTTAGCATTCAACTTATCTGCACCACATTCAGCTGCAGTTGGCAGCGTGTTGTTATCAAGCTGCTTTAGCGCCATTACACTTCTGCCACCAGGCTGTTTATTGGTCCCGGCACTTACCGAGTCTCTACAGTTCTCTGCTACATTTGTTCAATAAGCTTCCAGTTGTCCTTCGTTTCTTGGATGATTTTCTTCTCGCTGATCCGCCACTCAACAATTTCGGCTCGTCTCGCTCCAGATTAAAATCCTTGTTCCATCACCTCCTTCCTTGTAGGAAAACTCTTAGACCTGCAACACGTTTTTAGGCATAACTCTCGATCGCCGCGAGATTAAAACATCGCTCCCTCGAGAAAAAACTTCTCTGCATCTGTGAAGCCATTTTCTCTGCGCTGCTTCTATCTAAAAGCCAGCTGCTCTCTCTGCTCGGTCACCTAAATTTCACTCGGCGCATAATTCCTCAAACGTGCGCTCTCGTCTTTCTCTTCCTTGATCTGCGCCAAACCTGCTGGATTCAGTCTGATTAGACGATCTGGTCCTCACTGCTGATAACTGGAACAGATTGTCTCTTTTGTCTACGGTGACGCTGTGTGTCCTCTGTCTCCAGTTCTTGACAGACGCAGCTTGCTACATGCCATGCTACATTTGGGGTCAGAATTGGCAGTGCGAATTTATCTTTGCGTTATCTGCGAGTGAAGCCGCTGTCAGCATCATCAATAAAGGCCACTTTTCTTCACAAGATGCCTCACTTGGCTCTCTGTCGCTCATGATCTCATTCTCACTGCTCGTCGCATTCCAGGTCACAGGAGTTCAACTTCCGGGCTTTCGGGACCCTGCATCCAGATGCCAGTCCAACCCTTCCGTCAGTCCGCTCTAGTCCTATCAGAACTGATTCTCCCTTTATTCCACAAGTCCCTATATAAGAAAAGGTTTCCACTTCCATTCACTCTGATTTTGCACGGGGAACTTTTGCCTCTTTCCGTCTCTGTTATCATGCCACTTCATCCCATCCTTAATGTGCAACTGTTTGTCACACCTTCAGCAGCACCGCACAACTTTAGCACCCTGTCTTCAACCACTGGTTACCACAGGCCATCTTCAGCCTTCTCATCATACACAGTAGCAGAGCTGGTGCTGACATCATTGTCTTGGGAAAAATCCCCCAAAGGCCTAAAGTCCTGGTAATTCGGCGTAAAGCTGCTCGAGCTTTATTGAGCCTCTCTGCTCTCTCTTGGCCTCCAGCTGTCCTCCATCTCAGGGCCTCCGACGGCCCTTCAGCCTCCTCGCAGGCTCTCTGTCCATCCTCACCTATCTTTAGTTAACTCTCCCTCACATCACAGACCTTCTGCTCTTGTGGCCTCCAAAAGCTCTTGAGCCTTAAACCGAGGCTCTCACTCTTCTCCTTCCTGTCCCGTGTCGGCTCCCTGCTTTATTGCAGGCTCTCTGCTCTCTCCTGGCCTCCAACAGCCATTGATGCAAGCTCTGTCTTTTCTCTCTCCTGCCCTCTGCCAACTCTGATCACCACAAGCTCTCTGCTCTCTCCTGGCCTCCGATGGCTTTAATGCAGGCTTTCTCTCTCATTTGCCAACTATCAGCCTCATTTCAGTCTCTCTGGTCTCTCTCCCGCCTTCATTGGCCCCGAGCATGGATGCAGGCTCTCTGCTCTCTCGCCTCGTCTCGGCCCCCCAGCCTTATTGCAAGCTCGGTCTACACTCTGCGTCGCTCTTCCTCTTTGCCATCCGGTCCCTGCCCTCAGGTTCCACTTCTCCACCTATGCATTTCTTTTCTGGCCATACCTGATCCTGTGCCATGGCATTCGTGTGGTTCATGTGTTTTATGGAGTGGAACTTCTTTGCCACAGTAACACTATTTCTCTCTCTCTCTCTCTCTTTGGCGGTCCTGCCCTTATCACCGCTGGGATTCCGTTCCGCCGCAATGGGTCATCGAATTGCCAAATAGCAAACTGAATTCCATATCAATAAATCATGTTTAATTCCTCTTAATAATCTCTCCATATTGAGCTTAAGTTGACACCACACTACATGCAGTAATAGCACACAGCTTATGCTCATGGCGTGCTGGCATGCTGTGACGGGAGGAGTGAACTAAAGGTCTCCGGCCACATCAGTGGCTGGTGTTTTTGCAGCTCCCAGGAGGAGCTTGCAGTGTCACAGTATCAGCACTCCTTTTCATATTTAACACGACCAGGACATACCCCAGCTGTCTCCAATATTCGGATATTTCAGACACCCCCCCCTGACACTGTGTGAAGCTTTATTCCAGGACCCATGGCAAAAAGTAACTGAATAAACAGTTCAGTTTGTATTTAACTATCTGAAGTCGATGAAGCCCCCATCCAAACGACATCTAGTCATCAGCTAGACATCAGCTATGACAGGATGTCATAGCTGCCGGATGCTGCCGTGCAGAGTCTGTGTTTTAAGTTGTTTCGAAAGTGTGGACTTCAAATTCGACACCAGTTTTTAAACTGTGCTGATAGCGCAGGTAAAACCAGACTTATGATGAATAATTTACACCATAGTTTCCCTGAATATTGTCTTCAAGTTTGATGTGTGTTTCGTGCAAATGGTAAAAACAAGATATTTGCTTAGCAGTTAGTGCGCACTGCAGTGTGTTTAACGTGTTGTGAAATCATGAACAAATCCACCAACGGCTGTAAACGCTGTGTCCAGGTGTTCAACAGGAAGAGTGGCACACATGGACGTGTCAGGTCAGCGATGGACCCCCTTTGTGGCGGACAGGAACTGCTTTTTTTGGAGTGGCACAAATAATTTGTTCTGTAAGTACAAAAAAAGCCTCAGTTATTGCCCGGATTGTGTATGTAGACATTTGTATATAAGTTTGTTGTTTGCTTAATTTGCGCACATGTTTTAGAAATTTACAATTTATATTTGCAGAAAAATTGTTTGGTAATTGTTTGCGGTTTTCACTGTAAAAAAAAAAGACTTTTTTTTCTACTTATGACGCAATCAATCAGGTTTTTTTTAACAATAAAATATGTGATCTCAATAATTAACAACTGCTAATTGTCACCTTGTTCGCTCTTTCATTCTTCGTGGACTCCCTCCCCCTGCTCGCTGCAGCTCTGCCAGAATAGCATTTTAATCCTCATTTCCAGCGTCTAGCCCTTCCATGTCTCTCTCACTTGTTCCAATAAAGTCCTACATGCATTCTAGCTAGAATAACTTATCTTGTTGAGGATTCGGCGCTCAGGGTCAATTTCCCTCCAAATGAGAGCATTATCTGCAACAAGCTGTCCCCTGATGTAAGCCAGTGCCCCTGCCGGCTTCATTTGTTTCAGGCACACAAACAGAAGGCTTAAAAACTCTCTCTGTATTTTGTTGCGACTGGCTGATTGCTCTGTCAGACTCCGTGTTTCTTTATTTGGTCTGAGGCATGATAAGGAATAACCCGCAAACTGCAACAAGATGTCTATAGTCACATTTAAGAGACGGAGAGCTTAGAGCTAAGTGGGAAGTATCAGGGTCAGGAAAAAGGAAGGAACGGGTCGAGCAAGGAGTTGAGAGTAGAGGGACGTTAGGGAGTTACTAGAAACGGGAATTTTGATGCATAAAGTTGTATAAAATAACACTAGAATAAGTTGTAATAGCGCTTCTCTTGAGCTACAGTATTTCTGACTGCATACACCTGGCTTTAAAGTGGTCTCACTGCTTTCAGGCTTCCAAAGACCTTTGGACATACTGCAGTCCAAAGATCTGCAAAAACATGCTCTTGCTATTTGTTTTCTCTAGTTCTGATAAAAATTGGCCATGTTGGGCATGCTGTCCTGAGACATGCTGTCCCATCTTAAGATGCCCAACAGTGAATAAAAACAGATCCCTTTTACCTCGTTTGTAAAGTTTTATAAACTTCAGAGTTTTTACATGTATAATATTTTATATTATAAACCTATAACGGACTTTGGACTCTTTTACATTTCTTGTATCTAAGCCCAACTTTGTACAACTTGACAAAGCCATAAAAAATATTATTATTACATGCACATCACACAGTAGTAAGCAAAGTTTGTAAAACTAAATTTCACGTGTAAAACTGGCCTCTTATAAAATAGAGAGAAAATACTCCGAGCTTGAGCGCAACACCTGCATTTGTCCATCTTTGTCTCTTCTTGCGGTGTGATTTACATGACATACAGTCACGTGAAAAAGTTTTTACAGAATCCCGTGCAGTCCCGTGAACAGCTAAATACACTCTCACTGCTTAACAAAATCTAACCAGGAGTGGATGTCCCAGCAAGTTTACCCCAAGATCAGGCCTGCAGAGAGTTTGCAAAAGTCCCAGGGCTGCATCTCTGCAAGCCTCAGTTAGCATGCTGAATGTTAAAGTTCATGGAAGTGCAATTAGAAAAAGGCAAAACAAATTTGGCCTGTTTGGAAGTGTTGCCAGGAGAGAGCCCCTTCTCTCTAAAAATGAACATGACAGAACAATGAACAAAGTTGCATGTAAACAAACACGCGCACGCACACACACACACACACACACACGGTTGAAGACATTTCTTTGGCTCTATTGGACAGGTGCACAAAATAGATCCCTGTGAAAATTTCTGATAAATGGTTGAAAGATAGTGCCAAAGATACATGCAAAAACAAACAAACACATCAACACGAAACACTTTGCAGATTTGACCAACTGGGACCCTTCAGGCCAGCTGGGGCCCTCCCACAGTCCAAAGACATGCACTTTAGGTTAATTGGTGATTCTAAATTGGCCGTAGGTCTGAATCCGAGCATGAAATAACTTTTGATTGTTGCCAACATTCAGTTTTGCGCATAACAAACACAATCTGCCTGAATCTGCTTCATACTGCAGTTGGCATTGACCGGTTTAGTACAGGAGGCTCACTCATTGCTGTCTTTTGCTGATAGCCATGAATACTTAGTCTGCTGTCTGGAGCGGACAAGTTTCTGCACGAGGGTTGCCCCTAACATTTTGAGATTCGGGATAAAGAAAAAAAAGTGTTTGAATGTTGAGTTTAGCTGAGGCAGCTTTAGCGGATCACAGTGTTTCAATGTACAACTGTGAATATTACACACAGTATCAGCTCAAGGAACAATGCCTATGTGTGCCAGTTGCACTTATTTTGGTCAGTATATTTATTCCAAACCAACGACTCCTTAGAGACTACAAACATTAATTTAACTTAAAAACATATCCTGTCTAAATGGCTAAAAACAAATTTATTTAGGTGATGAAAGAAAAAAAGAGCTATAAAAATATAGGAGGACTATTGAAAAGACCATTAAAATGTCAAAGACAGAAAAGCTGTCATACTTGGTGGAAAGGTTGGAGAACAGACGAGACAACAAAGTATGAAAAAAGGCAAAAAGATGAACATATGAGCAAAAAGATATTGACTGGTGCCAAAAGTGCTGGACTGGTTTATTTCAAATCTGATTTACAGCCTTTCCTTCTGAAGCACTCAGCAGCCACAGCAGAACCTGACCAGGTAATGCTTTTCTTCAGGTGGGATCCAGAGAGTTACTAAAACCTCTGCCACCTCAAATTGGGCCCACAAAGAAACTGTTCTCAGCCACCGTTGGTGGGGCAACCTGAGCCGTGGGTCAATTCACGCTATTGTTCAGATGGGTCATCCTCTAATGATTTATTAGCTTAAACGAGATATTTTTGGAAGGCTTGATATCCAGACATGAGCTGAGTTTTACTTTTCGAAGATTACAAATATCATAAATGGGGAAAACAAACAAAAACAAAATGGCTCAACTTGGACCTTGAACCTTAAAAATGGAGGGAAAAATAAATGGAAGCAGAGACTGGGACAGAGGACTCTTGTGGTAGCAAAGAGACAAGAAGTGAGGAAGGAAAAGGGTAATAAATTGATGAGGCAGCAAAAAAAGGAGGGCACGGAGAGATGGGGAAACTGGATGGATGTGATGTAAAGCAGGTGAAGAAGCAGAAAAGAGGAGAGGAAGGGTGAGAGAGATTGAGTGAAACAGGCTGAAGGGGGGAATGGAACAGGAAGAGAAAGTGACATGGAAAAAAGATGGGTGAAAATGGACAGAAAACAATAAGCAAATGAAGGAAAAGGCAGCGGGAAGGGCAGATGAGGGATTTCAGACATAAAAGATTCCAAATCATTTGGAAGAGTTAAAGTACGACAGAAGAAGTCACTGAACAGGAATAAGGGAAGCATGGAGATGAGCAAGAAGGAGAGACTGATGGCGTGAGAGAGGGAGAGTAAGGTATATTGCAGGACTAAGTGGCCAGAGCACAGTGTGCCAAATATAAAATCAATAGACACTATCTCAGTCCGACCTCCTACTGCTGAATCCATCAAAAAAAATTTAACGATTCCTTAGTGAAAGATGCTGCATGGCAACACCGGAGAACCTGAGAGATTGTGCGTGCACGTTGTGCAGACCTTGTACAGCGTGAGTGCGTGTGCTGCAGACAGTACACGTGTTTGTGTATACAGAGGTCCATGACAGCTATCTATCCAGGACAATGTTAGTGTGCGTGTCTGTGTGTTATACCTCAGCGTGTGTGTGCGCGCGCGCGTGCGTGTTTGAGTGTGTGTGACAAGCAGTTTATGCCAGAAGTAATTTCCAGGTACATAAGCTAAACTGTTGCCACTGTTTTATAGACTTGCAATTGTGTTGATGTTGTCAAGGTCTTTCAGTTCACCTGACACAGACACACAGACACACACACACACACACACACACACGACCAGAATGAGACTGGGGGAGATAACTGAATGATTCACTGCTATGCTGTCACAGGCAGACACACTCAAAATCGCACACACAAACTCACACACACACACACACACATACTTTGCTGACAAGTTGACTAACGGGCTATGAGACTGGTAAACTAACGCACAGCTTTTAGCTGCTGCCCAATATTTTTAGGGGTGAAAATGCAGACAGGGAGATGGGAGGTGTAAGGAGACATGAAAGAGAGAAAAAAAAAAATCGGAGAGGTGCACGCGAATTAGGGATGCAAGTCGGAAAAAAGAAAGAAGGAAAACAGGATGGAGGACAAGGAAAAAGGTAGATTGAAGAGGGTGGCAGAGGAATGGTGCATGGTTGGGGTGAATTAGGCAGCTGGATGGAGGGACAGGGTGAGTGGGGGGGGGGGTGACTGATAGAAAGAGAGACAGAGAGAGGAGTGTAAATTTGCATAGGGTTGAAATTGAAGTAGCTTTGAAAGGCAATTCAGCTAAATCAATTTGAAGTCCTCTATTGAAGGACTAGGGGGATATCTAAATAACTCAGCCAATCTTAGAGGGCCATACACACACACACACACACACACACACACACATGGATGCATGGGGATACACAAACATTACTCTGGATTTGTAAGTATAAATATAAATTAACACACCCGCACACGCATATGCACGTAAGACCTTCGCCACAAGCAGTAAGCGCACAATTTGCTATATCTAGCGTAACACATGCATGCACATATTCTCAGGTTTTATGCAGGTATCACAGGCGCGTAGTGAGAAAGAAAGAAAGAAAAAGAACTCAGGAGTCACTTGTTTGGTCAGGATTGTTTGATGATCAAGGCTTTCTGATTAGCTGATGAGTTGTAGGTGTTATAGGGAGAAAAAAAAAACCTACAGCACATTGAATTTCACTAGTCTCACATCACAAACCTGTATACCAGATTTCACATTCATTTTAATACGAGCTGCATCACTTGATTGTCAGTCAGTCCCCCGGGAGAATAAATCATCCAATTAACACTGAGCTAATGGGCGGGATTTTAATTAGAGCCGTCAACATTTCCCCTCTCCCTGTCTGTGTTATTTCAACAGCTATTCATCTTTTATTTTGTCAATACTTATTTTGTTCTGCTGATTACTGTTCCACAGGGGCTGTTCTTCCCTCTTCCGAATACGCAGACAGAAACACTCATATGCACACACAACAGCTACGCTTTTGACTACACATGTGCGCACAGATCCAGTGCTCATCATCAAAGTGGTGCTTTGTCGGATTATTGCTGGGAAAAGAATGACCTTGGGGAATAGTGAATACAATGGTTGCATTTGTAATCAGTGGAAATTTGTGTCACCGCATCATATTGTATTCACTGCAAGCTATTCCAGCACAAATTAACAGGGGGTGCTTAAATAGGTAATCTCTGATCATTGCCTATTTCGCTTTGCAGTGTATAAGCTGGTGCATGCAGTATTTCGGCATAATGAAGCAATTTCTTCAAGTGGTTTCAAACATTTATTTCTATTGCTCATGCAATTATTATTAGTACAGATTAAATGCAAATGAATTGTGTTGCACCGGCCAGTTAGTGAAGCCAGTGCCTTCTGAAATTATTGCCTTAAAAACATTCGCAAACACAAATCTCCTGAACAATTGCATTGTGCACACCAAAGACATTTTGTATTATTTATGTGCACGAAGCTTAAATTAATTATTGCAAGAGACGACATGTGCAGTCGTCACCACTGCTAATTGTATTTTTTTTTTTTAGCCACTAGCGCAAAATCTCAGTGCGTTGCTTTGTAAATAAGAAGCAACACAAACTTCAGTGGTTCCAGGTGAGCTGCCGATGTTGTTGTGAGGAAGCCGGTGGAGGAATAATGATATCATAATCAGGAGGCGGAAGTGGCTCCTAATTGAGGCGATGAAGGATAAGTGAGAGGAGTGAACCTTTTTAGAACTACATGACTGGATTTAGCGAACAAGAAAGGAGCTGCAGTTTAGATTTTAAAATAATAAGGAAGCCAACAGAGGTTAACAGAGGAATGTGTGAATCGGTAGAAGCCAAAAAGTGTACATCAAAAAGAAAATAGTCTTAATATTTCTGAAGCATACACAGAAATGAACATACCACTGCAGCATGTTTTGCTGCTGCAGTGATGGCCGCCCCGCCAGAAACTAGCGATACAGTAAGAATTCAGTTACTTTAAATAATAATAGAAGAAGAAGAATGAGAAATAATTAATTCAATATTCTGGAAATTCTTTTGTTACAGCAGCTACTATTCCCACTTCTACTAATTATTATTATAACAAGTACAATGCAGTGTTTCTGAATCAACAAAGTGAAACAAAATTCCATAAAATGAATAAAATAAAGAGAGGACCAGATGACTCTCTGCCAGACAGATGTACTGTATCATAAAGAGTCATTGCATGTGGGATGAAAGATTTCCTGCATGTGTCACTGTGGCAGCAGAGCTGAATTAGTCTTCTAGAGGAAGTGCTTTATTTTGACACTCTCATTTAACTTCTGGGAAATACGCAGCATATGATCAAGATACTGGCCAAACCTTTTTTTTCTGTGTTTGTGCAGCATTTTTTTAACGGACACATTGCTAAAGAAAACAACAAAAAAACAACTTTCCTCTCAAAAAGGCCGATGAGCTTAAGCAGCAGTCAGCAAACGTTTTTGTGTCAGTGGACAGCTGGTCCACTTCACTGTGGACCACATTGTTCCTAAAACGTTGACATAAAGAAACCCAGAAAGAATGAAATGACTTTTGGTAATGAAACCTTATCACACGTGTACGGTGTTTCATGGTCACTGCAGGCTTTGGCAGCTCATACTTTCCCATCCTAATTTTGGCCCGAGACGCAAAGGGGAGCGTTGTTCTTGTCGATGAATTGTTTCTAAATTGACAGTTTGAAGTGCTATTAATTTATTTTCTATTAAAAGTGATAAATCATTCCCAAGGAGCATAACTGATATGCACCAGTAAGAAATAAGCAGCAGATGAGCTATAAGTTAATCTTTAAGGGTTTAATCGTTCATTTCATAGTGTCATGGCCTCCTACCGTGTTGTTGTTTTGTTTGCTTGTATATGGGTGTGTGGCATTTCCCGAGCAGGTTTTGTGATTATTCCGCCCCTTGGCCAGCCATCTGCACACTGGATGGTAATCTCTAATTCACCTGCCCGTCCTTAACTCTCTCCTGACGGGTGTTTAAGCTGCGGGAAATCTTGACACTGACTGAAAATGATCTCCGTTTGTGTAGATTGATCTTTGTTTTTGTTGTCAAACAATCTGACAATACCTCGGTCCCCAACACACTTGCATGCGCACACACGCACACCCACTGGCCTCTCTTTTAAAGGGGAAATGCACTACCAGCTTTTAAATTAGTCATGCACCACTGCAGGCATAATGCACACAAACACACTGGGACAAGTGACACATACATTGGAACAGACAGTATGACACAAGCACCCACACATGTACACAAGGAACACACTCTAGGGACTAACAATAGAGAAAGAGATTCAACCTTTCTCTGAAAAAACATCACCTCTACACAGAAAACGCACACACACACACACACTATATACTATATAGAGTAAGCTATAAATAACTGTTAAAAACAATTTCATGGACTTTAAGTGTGCGTATGTGGTTGTGGCCTTTATTGATCACATTGTGGTAAATCACAACCACGACCCTTATTTACCTCACTGGCTCTTAACACATTATGGTACACTGGTACCTACCTAACATTATGGAGTTAGATGCAGTTTGAAAATTTTATTCCTTTAATGTGAACATGTAAAGCTGTGACGTCATACATTTGAAACAAAATACAGGACTCGATACACTGTCCCTTATAATACCATGCTTGACAGAATAGAATAGAATAGAATGCCTTTATTGTCACTATACAGGATGTACAATGAGATTGGAGAGTATCCATTCATCCAGCCATTATTTTAGGTTCATCTGAAGTCAGTTCACAGTGGCAGCAGGCTAAGCAGGGTGTTCCAGAGCTTCTTCTCCCCAGCCCAACTTTCCAATTCTTCCTGGAGGATTCCAAGGCATTTCCAAGCCAGATGAGATAAATGATCTCTCCAGAGGGATCTGGGTGTGCCTCCAAAGGGAAGCACTCAGGAGGCATCCCGACTAGACGCCCGTACCTAAACTCACTCCTTTAGATACAGAGGAGCAGCGGTTGCACTCTGAGATTCAATTCTATTCAATTTTATTTATATAGCCCCAAATCATAAGAGTTGCCTCAAGGTGCTTTATATTGCAGGTAAAGACCGTACAGTACTTACAGAGAAAACCCAACAGTCAAAGTGACCCCCTGTGAGCAGCACTTGGCGACAGTGGGAAGGAAAAACTCCCATTTAACAGGAAGAACCCTGCAGCAGAACCAGGCTCAGGGAGGGGCAGTCATAGGCCATGACCTGTTGGGGCTGAGGGGAGGGAGAGAGAGGACAAAAGACACACTGTGGGAGAGAGCCAGAGATTAATAATAACTAATGATTAAATGCAAAATGGGGTATATTTCCCTCAATAAAAATATATATTTTTGCTTTCTTCTTGCGTCTCGGGGAGTGACGTCTGGCTGTTCAGTCCCGTTTTGAGCATGAGGACAACAACAGCACAGCGACACCAACGGAAACAATGGAGGGAGGAGAGAGAGATGTGTGTGTTCTAGCTGGAAATACTGGCACTTTTTTGAGTTTGTGTCAGCTAAAGATGACAATATCAAGGTTAGTTGTGCACTCTGTGCTGGCGACAAAGCGCTAACTAGCTTCAAAAACGCTACGCCAAATTTGAAGAAACATCTGGAGTCATGGCTCAATCAAACTTATGGAGCGAAGCAGAGCTGCAGCTAATGCAGGAGCCCCCCCAGCACCTGAACAACAGAGGAGTGAGTGTCTGTTAGACACAATGTTTCTAAAAACCCCGTTTGTGTGTCTCTAAGGCTGAGCCAGGCCACACTATGGGGCAACTTGTATTTGCAGCCTAACTCTTTTGGTCATTACCCAGATCTCATGACCATACAGCAACAGTCCAGGACAATGCCCACGATACTGCTGATGCCGCACGGATCCACCAGTCCGCCTCACGCTCCATCACGAATAACATCCCACAATAAGGTCCAACTCTTGTTTGGGCCAACCTCTCTGGCCCAACAAAGAGGGAGGAGCGCTCCACCATAAATAGAAAAAAACCTTTTAATGGAGAAAAATCAACTGTACGATCTCTCATGCATCTTGTTGGCCTTGCTCTTTCAGCCTTGTCTCTGTATAACGACCATCATTAATGATGTGCTCATGAGTTTCCTGAGAATGTTTTCAGAAATTATTTTTTTTTAGAAATACTCCCACTCAGGATGTTCTCCAAGGATCCAAACTTAAAACACTGAGGTTGTCCCATAATTCAGGGTTTAGCAACTGAATCTGATGTGTTTCTCATCAGATTCAGTTTTGCACATTTCATATCTCAGCACTGAAGGACTCTGCAGGTCAAAATGAGGCTTCTTGTCTTGATTCAATAGTTTGATCAGTCTGCCATAATGTAGCCTTGATTTTACTTCCACAACATCATCTACCTCTTTCAGATTTCTTCAACCCCTCATCTCAGTTCCAGATTTTTAAAACTTGTCATCATGAAACTGTCATGCAACCCTTATCTGACATCTGCTATCTTGAACTCTCTTCAGAGAATTTGGATAGCAATTGAAGATTGCCTCTTAAGTCCACCCGGCCATCTCATGAAGCAGGTCCCTGACCTTCCTTTACAAGGTTGCTACATGTGCTTCAGGTGATGAAAACTTTCTGCATACAAGCATAAATTGTATTACTTAGTGTAAACCACATGTAAGCTGAGCATTAAATTATTAGTAAATGTGGAAAATACTAAGGATGCGACTCATGATACACATGGGCGAGATGCAGACAGATGAAAGAGCTCAAGAGATATGAAAAAGAGGATATCATAGATGCAGAAGGAGAGGTAGAGTGAATTATTTTGGCAGGCAGAGATCACAGACCTCGCACACCCTCAGGACATTTACCTAACACACACACACACACACACACACACTGATACAGAGGCTTGAAGGAGGAGAAGGATTTTCAGGCATGTGCATATATCTATAAGTGTTCACTCCGAAGGTGATATCACAGTCACGACCAGAGCAACGTGTGCATAGCATTAGAAATGTTATAGAAATGCTGATACTGATAAAGTGCGCCTGTAGATTGTGTAGAGTGTAAAAGAATTGCAACAACTTAGACTTGTTAATTTATGAGCCGTCTCATAGAGTTGGCAAAAGGCTTCAGTAAATGCTCAGATACACAAACAGTAAGATTGTTGCGATGCACGATATCCATTCTTCAGTGTGTACCTGCGTTTTGGAGCCACAATCGAGTCAGTTATTGGTACAACAACAAAAGAAAACCATTAAACAGCATTTTTACTATAACTAACCTGCACAAGTGTAAAATTAATGAAAAATAAATGCCCATTAAGACAAAACTGATACTGACGATAATGATAATATTATCAGATTCTGTCAGCAGACTGGGCCCAGTCTGCGGTAGCACACAAAGATCAATTTAAGCCCAAACTTCAACAGCTGACTTCAGAGAGACAGCGAAGCCTTTCCAGCTCCTTATTCCCCATAAGGGGTTTATGGGGAATAAGGAGTTTTTCATTAAAGTAGAGAGACGTTAATCAAAGAAAGAGTCTTACTCATCTCCAACTGCCTGTAATACAACACGCCAGCTGAGCAGATTCCTCTCTTTGGCAAATATTGTTCTCATTACTAGCTTATTGTCTGACATGTTCAGTCACTGTCTGGATATAAAAATATTTCTATACGCCCATATGCACACTCCGGGTGAGTAAAATCTGCTGTAAGGGAGATTCCAAAGGTAACATGGCTAGTCAGATGCTGTACTGCTGTCTCAAAATGACTACATGCAACACGTCCCTGCCCTGTTATTTGTATGGTGGAGTCCACTAAATGCCTGTAATACTACACTTAGTGTATAGAGTGTGTACATACATTCAAAAATTGGACAATTTTTTGGTTTGTTCCTGGAGCAGAAGACTGCATGAAGAATACATGATAAGCTGACATCCACTTACATTTTCATTTGGCAACGATCCACAAGCACACATGGGTGCAAGGCAGTTGTTCAGTCTCTGATAGCTCCACAGAAAACTTCTCCTATTAGTTAAACTCTCACAACATACACATCTGTCACCTCTCAGTGCATATTTACCACACTGGTATACTGGTATGCAGGGCATTTTGTAGCAGTGTACATTTCAGTGACTTTAATGTACAGATTTCTTTCAAATGTTGCACTGGAGTAAAATTTCACATTAACAAAGTATAAAACGCTGAAGGGTGAACATATCCTTCAAAAAAACATTTAATCCATTTTTTTAAGCACAGTTCTTTTGTTGTAGTGAATGGGTTTCAGGTAAAGAGTGGTTGTTAGCGGTCATTCAGCACAAAGCAAAATAAAAAAAAACCTGTTTTTCTAAAGCTGACAAAGTTCAGCTGTTGCAGTTTTTGCCATGATATGATCAAAATTTGGCAACTGAACCACATTGCTGCTCTACAGTAGTTACAGAGAGAGGGTTGGTTGTAATTATTAGCTGGACAATAATCAGGCCGTGTCAGTGTTCTTGAATAGGCTGTGGGAGGGAAGTACAGATGTGCAATTTTTCTCTCATAAACACATCTGTAAATTCAGTGTTCTGTGAAAATGATGGCGCCGTATCGTGGCTATGAAGTGTCTCACCGCCATAAACTTAGCATTAGGTTACAGCTTATCCTGATGTGCTGACATTGTGTGAGTGGGTATGACCCCATATTAAGATAAACTAATGCAATGTGTGTAACATTTTTTTTTATAAAAGGCTTCAAATATGTCAATCATTGCTTTTAAAAAAGGTCAAAAGAAACGTGCAATAATTTTTTTCCCCTCTGAAACTCTGAAGTGATGATGTGGAGTATCATTGTGAATTTGGCATTTTTAAATTTCCCTTTCAGTCCCTATGCAGATACAGATACCTGGCTGTGGGTATTGGTTAATACAGAGTGCCATCCAATAATAATTTATTAAGCTGTATTCCTCGCGGTGAGGAAGAGACTGGAAATAATTATTTTATCTGCAAGTAAAGTATTGTGCAGGGCTGGAGCCTGGCCCAGCTGTCATAAGGCAAAAGGCAGGGCACTGCGTGTCACAAACCGATGCCAAAGAACAAACAGACCTTGGTATTGTAGGAAGTGAGAAACGCTAGCCCTTCATTGTAAGATCTTTCAGTGGGATAGCTGACCATTATCTGACATAGGGACAAGTTTGGTACATCTGTAGCCATTAAAATGAAAATTAGGCTTATCCAGACACGGCCTGGTATATCTATCACCCCTGTCAGCATGCACTTTACAGCAGCCACTTCTGTCTGTTAGATACTTTACTTCTTACACTCCAGAGCCAATCTCTTCCTACAACACTGGCTGTGTGTCACATACAGGTTACCAACAAAACCATGCACCTTAAGGTCAAAGACTTGGTCAGTAACAGCAGCAAACCTTCGATTTTACCCTTTTTCACCAGTTAACTTCAAGCAAAGTACACTGCTGCGTGGAATCTGAAATCAGGGAGTGATGAGCCATGCTTTCTGTCTTTATTTTCTGGACTGCTTCTCCACACCACAGGAGTACATCACCAAAACCCACAATGCACTCTGTGCACATAAATGAAAGACAACTCTGTGCCTTATTTTTACACAGCACTACACTCTTTTCTTTCTAATTATAAGAACAAACTGTTCCTCACTAAAACAGTTTAAACACAGGCACCATCATTTAACTTCTGGATGGTTTATGTGAGAAAGTACAAGAAAATAAAATATATTTTCCTTTTAATCATACGTTCTCTGCTAGTATAACAAGCCTTCATTGAACACCACTGAGAAAATGGCTTTCTATTTTCCTGCACCTCAGGGAGTTGGAAAACTCAGTTTCTGTAAAGTTAAGGCACTTGCTCAAGGACACAAAGCAGAAGGATCATTTCCAGCACAGGGATTTATGGCAGAACTGTACAGAGAAAAGTGCATTTTATGCCAGATTCCTAACACAGCAAATATACTGTGCACCTGCTCAGATACAGCCGCCCGAACTGTAATGAGAACCTACCTACTGACTACCACTTTGATGTGCACCCATTTTAATTTTACAATCCACAATATGGAATCTCTGATAAGGTAAATCTATACTTTATCAAAATAGTGAAAATTATACTTTGCACAAATTAGACCTTTGACAAAGGGCAGCAACTCAGTTATAACTTTTGCCTTTGCGATTCCTGCAAATAAAGACACAGCATCACTCTGTCACTGACAACGCAGTATTTATTACCCACATATTTTCCTTACTAGGTATTCTTCAGCTCTCTTGTCAGGGTAATTACAGCTGGCCATGAAGGCGCTATGGGGTTCAGGTTTATTTTTATATTATATGCAGCATGGATATTGCATGTGTACTTCAGTAAAGGTTGAGCAACATTTTCAAGATTGTGCTACATTGAAAACGTACACATGGAATATGTTTTCATCTTATGAATCACATAGGCTATAAGTTAGGTTTCAGTGATGACTGCACAACAATGTTCAATTCATATCAATATTACATTTCCTTAGAGAACAGATGGAACCATTGGTTTCCAAATGTTTAGAAACGTGTAAACCACAGGTAACACTCACACAAAGAAAATATATGGTTTGATCATCTCTGGTTCCTGGCATATCCTACCCAAACCCTAACCACTAATCCTTGCAGAGCACCCCTCTGCCTGCTTTTCTCTCACATTCATATATAGACAACAATGAAGCCAAATCACGGTGCACGGTGGCGCAGTGATTAGCACTGCTGCCTCACAGTTAGAATACCATCTGGAAGGCCTGGGTTTGATTCCACCTTGGCCCGGCCTCTCTCTCACTGTGTGGAGTTTGCAT
>VUQK01039329.1:0-12715 GCA_015106715.1 Bujurquina vittata
TAGTGTCATAGCAGTCTCTGAGGGCATCTTCCATTTCAGGGGACCACCTCCTGATGGTACGAGTTGTTGCAGGCTGCCTTTGAACCTGGGGGGTGTACTGTGGCTGTAGGTAAACCATTACGTGATCATTACTTGTTTTGAATCGATGGAACTTCTTTCAGATATACGGTGTTGTAGAGAGCCTAACAACCAGAGAGCACTGCTTACACATGAATTGGACAGGTAAATCCCCAAGAAAAGAGAAGTCACAATTTCCCAAATAATGGCTGGAGCCTATCCCAGCTGACATAGGGCGAGAGGCAGGGTACACCGTGGACAGGTCGCCAGCCTGTTACAGGGCCAACACAGTCACAGACAACCTGGTTAATTCATGCCTAAGGGCAATTTAGATTGGCCAATTAGTAAGTGCATGTCTTTGGACTGTGGGAGGAAACCCACACAGACACGGGGAGAGCCTGCAAACTCCACACAGAGAGAGGCTGGGCCAAGGTGGAATCAAACCCAGGCCTTACAGATGGTATTCAAACTGTGAGGCAGCAGTGCTAACCACTGCGCCACCGTGCTTATTCTAACGTGCACTGCTAAATTTATTCATGAAATATTTTTGCAATAGTTTGTGTCAACAACCCTTTCTTTTTCTTTTCTTTCATGACAAAAACGAGACGATGACAAAATTAAGACTTACTAAAAGGATAAAAATGATGACAAAATTAATTAACACTTTTGTCAATGAATAAAAACGACAAAAATGTGAGATAGAGCGGGACAAGTTGGGAAAACATCCAATCAAACGCACAGTTGTACGAATTTGACCAAAACCCGGGAAGGCCACACAAACCTTGTAAAGTCTACTAGAACTAAATTGTGTAAGCAATTCCAGCAGTGACAAGGAGAAGAGCCGATGTATGGACACATTTCTTCTTTAATGTTGTGATAAACAAAACAATGTGTAAACCATAAGACATGACTAAATTATTCAATTATTCAGATGATTAAATTATGACTAAAACCAAATTACATTTTCATCAGAAAACTATGACCAAAACTTGATCAAAATTTGCTGTCAAAATTAACACTGTTACCATATTAAACAAAAAGATTATTGCATTATTGCTTAAAGATTCATTGCCACATGAAGCGAGACATTAAAGTGAACTAAACACTTCATTATTTTCATCAACAGTTTAGGCTGTCAAGAGGGGAATTTACTGCCTCTTAGGTTGGACTGAATACAACATATGCTGCTTCACTCACCAATTAATGAAAACCTGGGCATAATCTAAGATAAGAAAGCTTTCTCATGTATCAGGACATTATCATTGATCCAAAATTTTGAAAGTTGCAGGAATATTTTTGCTATCCCCTTCAGAACCTTCTCCCTGTGAAGTGCTGCAGCACTTAAATTATGCTTGCCAATATTTGGCAATATTGCTTGCTGGAAGTCTCATTTTCATCTCGTCCACAGTTTAAAACTGACACTTCTACTTGAATTTATAGATAAAGAAAAAAGATACACAGTGCACACACACACACATGATCAGCTCAGTTCTTCCAAGTGTTAATACATCTTTCAGAAAGCAGCAATAGTTTTATTTTCCTTATTTTTCAGATTTGAAACCAGGCCAAACAATGCACATTTATGACAGCATACAATTGTATTGAAAGTATCTTTTAGATTATATTGTTTTTGCGCATTCTGGATCACTTTAGGAAAAGTATCTAGCACGAATCACATTAAAGCTGTTTTCACTGCTTTCAATGTCAAAACAGGTTAAATTTGGCCCGAGCAGTATGCAAGAGTTCGCAGGTAAAGTATACTGACAGCAAAACGCACAGCACATCTAAGTCAGTGACCTGCAAATGAACTTGTTATCATGCTCTCGTCAATTAGCCAACAGTCTTGGTAACAATCAGAAACAGTAGCAGTTTTAAAAACTGAAGTTCAGGCATGATTTCATAAGACTTGTGGTTTGATTCCTGACTCATCATTCTTTTGTGTGTCCACCATGTGAACATAAATGTTCATGATTGATCAGTGCTGAACTCTACATTTGAGCCTAAAAAACTGAAACCCAGTAAGATGTTAAAGCAGCAGTAACCATGCGTTTCATAAGTCTGACTCATGTAGAGCTTAAAGAAAAGAGATTTTAAAACATTTGACAAGATGCTTTAAAATCCTTTATCTCTCCTGAACAACAAACTTTATCCATAAAGACATTTGGGCATCTTAAAAACACTGGCTACTCTGTGTCCTATAAATACTGACAACTGTATTTATATATATATATATACACACACATATATAGTAAGAGTGGTCCTTGAGATGCTTGGCTGATGAGCAATCACAACGAGCAGTACACTCTAAGGAAAATAAGACTAGAAGCTAAGATCAAGGCAGCATGGAGGAAAGTCAGCCAGCCATCAGAGCTGCAGAATGGTCTGATCTACATGGATGACATCAAGCTGTATGCCAGGAGTGAACGGGATATCCGTTCACTGATCCACACCTCTAGGATGTACAGTAATGATATCAGGACTGAGGGGATTCCACTAACATAGTGCAAGATTGTAGACATTGAGACATTGATATGAGGCAAGTTCACCTTTTCACCTTTTCCATTTCTGATTTCAACATTGAAGAAAGAAATATGTGCAGAAATGCTGCAACTTAAATCAGCAAAGTCATCCTCTGAATGCTTTATCACACTGACACATGTTTGAGCTGTCAGGGCTGAGGCTGAGTTATGATCTGCAAAGAACTTTACTTAAATCCAGCAGCTTGTCATATTTTCCTGACTTTGGACCCAGAAGAAAAAAGGGGAATGAGGTTTGAAATGTTCTTGATTCTTTTTAAAGTTTATAGGTGTTGTCATTAGTGTGTCAACTAATCTTAAGGAAGAGTTGCCTGTAGTTGGGACAGTGAATCTGTGCTAACTTGCTTGTGTCTGTTATTTCCCTGATCTTTCTGGCCATTTGACAGACAGAAATGTATTTTATGCTTAAGTAAATTAAGCTTTAAGAATCAGGTTAGTTCCTGGTTTTGCAACTACAAAGAAACTATAAGCTGTGGTTTTGGAGCTGTTCAGAATAGAATAGAATGCCTCATTATACAGAATCTACAATGAGATTGGAGGGCCACTCCTATTGAGTGCCATGCTGTAGAAAGTCACACTTTCTAAAATATAAAATAGAAATTCTAAAATATACAGAAAATAAAACAGAATGTATAAAAAAACAAGTAAATAAATATATTAATGAAGATGTGAGTGTTGCACTAGTGAATGAATTTTGGATATTACACAATACAGGACAGATAGATATTGTTCAATATAAATAACATAATATTGCACAGAGAAGTGGGCATTGCACAGTTAGAATGTGCGATTGTCAGTTCAGGGTGGTGATTGCTCTGGCGAAGGGCAGCAGGTCAAACAGTTCAAAGCCAGGGTGTGAGCTGCCTTTGATGATGTTTTTGGCTCTGCTGAGGCAGCAGGAGGTGTAGATGTCCACCAGGGAGGGGAGAGAGCAGCCAGAAATTCTTTGTGCTGTCTTGACTACCCTCTGAAGCCTCACTCTGTCTTCCTCAGTGCTGCCATACTACTGTGATGCCATATATCAGCAGGCTCTCAATGGATGAGTGGTAGAACTATCACAACGGGTTTGAGTCCAAGTTGTTCTTCCTGAGGACCCCCAGGAAGTGAAGTCACTGCTAAGCCTTCTTGATAACAGCTGTGATGTTCTCTGACCAAGAAAGATCAGCAGAGATGAGAACACCAAGAAACCTGAAGGTGTGAAGTTGAGGAAGGTGTTTCTCAACTACAAAGAAACAGTATATAAGCTGTGGTTTTGGAGCTGTTCAGCACCTTCTCATTGGAAGACTGAAGCCACCATCTGGTGCTGTAAGGAAAGAAGATAATTTACAAAAGGTTGGCTGCAATTTCACAGAAACTCTAGACATCACCATGAAACTGTTGATTGTTTCTGAATTTATTTGTGCAATGGTGACTCTAACCACAGCTGCTAGTGAATATTACATTACAATGCACATAATATGTATGTCCGTAATTATTCATACAAATATTTAGGATATTATACATCTTAGTGATAAATACAACAAAATAGAAATTTAATCATGGGTCAACATCTGATGGTTTCATTTGTCATTGCTCTTACAGATGAAGGGAGCAGTGATGGGGCAAAGAGATCCACTTAACCAGGTCAGTCGACATTGTCTTGATTTTCACCAAAACTAATAATATTTCTGTCAGGCTGAGTAGGAAAAAAGAAAATCAATGTCCTCTATATGCAGCTAGTATAAAGGTTTAATCTTCTGGGTCAATTTTTTCATTAGACAAATCTGGCTTTACTGGGTAGTTTATTTGACAGCAGTCGATCACACAAGAACATCAAACTGTAATCTGAAAAGTAACTGAGAATTAACTGGTTAGCAGGCAAGTTGGATTAGCTAACTAAACCAAGTGCAGACTTCCCTGGTGTTGGTCAAATACGGGCGACGATATATGAAAGTTATTGGAAGTAAATGATGCTTTACTGTATTAAATCATATTTTCACACATCATTCTGCCTGGAAATTAAAGAGCACACTTAATTCTCACATGATGATCTACATTTTACCTTTACTGCTGGTGCTGTGGAGAGCCTGACAATCGTTTTTATTAGGACTACAAATTAATAATGGAGGTAAAAAAAATACAAAAACAAAAAATAAATTACTCTGAATACAGAATATAGTTTTTAAGATGATTACTACAGTCTGCCTGTGGTATTTACAGTACCTATTAAAAAGGCACAAACTTGTCAGAGAGGTCCAGTACATAACTCTAATTATTGGAGCGTATTCCTTGCTGCTGCAGCCGGTGTTGAGGAATCTCAGTCACACCCGTAGTTTTAATCCGAAAAAATCCAGATGCTGACAAAGAAAAACAAATCAACACCCATTCAGTTGTTATAGAAACGTATAGTTGCAGAACTCAAGCTGTCGTTTCTTCCAAGCTATAAATATTTCTTTATTTCTTTCGGTTTTGAAGCACTTTTCACATCAGTGTGTGAGAACATTAGATCTTTATTTAGCATTAGAGTCTGTTTGCATACAAAGATAAGTATTGTCCTCACGTTTGTTGAACATGAAATTTAATAACAAGTAATTTAGGAGAACTGAATTTGGTTTGTTTGTGCTTGTATCTACATGGTAGCTTGCAGTACAGGTATTTGACCAGATGATGGGACTGTAGTCTGCTTTGTGTCACACTTTTCACAGTTTCACTAATGCTTGGCAAGCAGTTACAGCGTTTACAGACAAGTAGTCATCGTTCATACAAACTACAAGTGACTGCAGAAATGTGCTTTGTGAACAAAACAATTGCAAGGATGTTTGTGGTGCAACGTCGTGAACATTGCAACCAGTTTCATCTGAAGACAGTTTAAAAAGACTGACCTCTAAACTCTACGATTTTTGCACTTTCAGATTAATTTGAATCAATGTGAAACGTTCATCTGTGCTCAGCTCTTCTACATTGCCTCTTTATATCTTTCAGGTTATTATGCCATGGGGTCGCTTATGTTTTTGATTATTTTGCGGTCAAAGTCTTTAAGATTTACGTTTTTGTCTTAATTGAACAGTTCATTGACTGTGTGACAACACAGATATGGGGGCAGATACATATAACATCCCACAGTAGCTGGTAGGTCATTGTCAGTCTTTTAAAAGTACATGATTTTTGGTTAAAAAAATAAAAATAAAAAATCTGGTTCTTATTGGGTCATTATTTGCAACTTATAAATGTGGGTATATAATTACTTTAATTATTTCCATTACCAATTATTTCCTTAATATCAGAAACTGAATTTTGTTAGAGGACCCAGATCTTTTCTTCCATCTGACTTGCAAATGAAACTCTAAAAAGTATTTCATGTAGGGTAAAGTACCAAATTTACTTACATCTGAGATCAACAAACCAAATATTTTAAATTTTGACATTTTTAATTAATCACATCTCTTATAAAAGCACATATTACCCAGTTTATGTTTTTTTTTGCCTATTTTTAGAATAAAAGAAAAAAATTACTGAATTAGTGGAGGCCTCTGTTTCAGGTAAATTCAAACATTCTAATGTTAAGGATGTGCACGGTCTGGATACTTATATCCTGTGCAGTTCTGTTTTGTGTGAATCATTCAACTAAAACAATAATTAATGTTTTTCTAGAAAAAGTAAAATATAGTTTAGATACTAATGCTTTTGTTGGTGCTGTTTTTCTTGACTTAAAAAAGGTGTTTGATACTGCTCACCATCAAACAAAATTTAATTTCTCTGAACAAGCCGCCCTTTGGATGAAGTCATATTTGGCATATAATTCATTGTGTATGTCATGGGACGGCTGTGGCGGGCGGGATGAGGACCCCCAATGCAGGATACATCAGATGGAGGTAAAATTTAAACTCAGCTTTATTGGCAAGAGCAGAACAAAAGGACGGACTGGACGGCAGTGATGAGAGTGTGAAACCAAAGCTTCGATACAGGCTTCGAACCCTGGGCTTACAACTCCAGAGAACCACTGCCTTTGAACCTTGCTTCAAGACAAAAAAATAATCATGTGACATATTGAGGTCCATGTTATATTTATTTGTTGTTCTGTGTTTTCCTATTGTATCGTGGCTTGTCATGTGTAATTTAATTCTTTTTTTTTGTCAAGATTATATTGTTGTACGTCGTCTGACTTTTTTCATATTTTTTTTTTTCATATTTGTTTTAACTATTCACTTTTCAACCACAGGAAAGCATGCTTGACCATATTTAGGTCAGAAAACAATGTCTACTGTAACACTCATTGGTTGCACTAAATAATGTATTCCCCAGATTTTTCCTGTTCAAGAGTGTTTAAATAGTGAAAACCACATGCAATTCTTATTTCTGCCAGCAGGGTGAGCTTGCACACCACAAGTACGCTGAAAGTGACATTGTGTTCTTCCTGTTTTTGCACGCTATTAAGCTGATTAGAGCACGCATACGCAGGGAGAGAGGGAGAGTTCCTTTGGTCTGCTGGTTGTTTACGTTTATGACTGGTGATAATGAGATGATGCTTCATGAAGCTTTGAAGCTTGCCAGTCAATCGGTGAACCCATGGGTCAAAACTGCACGATCGAGAGGACAGTCAATGTAAAAAAGGCAGACTGAGCATAATCACAAAGTGGTTTGGCGTGTGAAGCTTTGAACAGAATAAATTTAACTAACTTGGTGTCTGTCTGTGAATGTGATTGTGTTACTTGGTTTTTGACTGTGCTCACTAGGGACATTTTATTTATTCATTTTTAGTTAGAAATAACAGCTTTGCTAGAGTGCTGGGCTTCAGGTGTTTTTTTGTTTTTTTTGCATGAGATTAGTTCACCTGGTTAAGAAAATACCCTTTCACAAGGAAGAGATGAAGCTGGAGCAATGATTTAGTTATTAGGAGAGATCAGCTCACAGGAAAAATCTCCTCTTTCTGGCAGGCTCCATCATCAAAGAGAAACAACTTGTTCTTCAAGTATGTCTTTTGTTATGTGCCATTAGATCTCTGTGATGGTAGGGAAAAAAACCGAGTGCCTGAAGTGACCTAATTCCGATTTTTGTGAAATCCGATTTTTGTGTGTGTGTGCGTGTGTGTGGTTGTTCACATTTCCAAATATATGTGACTTGAATGTGGTCTGCGTGTAGAACTGCAGATGAACCTAAAAGTGTCGGGCATGCGCAGTAGAGGACGTGATAATGTCACATACAGCGAGTGTGCTCAGAGTTTACGGAAGTAAGCTTGTTTTCCTTCTCACATCCGCGTTACGAGTTTTTTAAAGTATATATTAGTGAGGACTCACTGATATATACTTTTAAAAAGTCTATCAATGTGACAAAAGCTCATAACTACCATCTATTTGTATTGATATTAAATCAACACTTATGACACAAAACTTGTGTCCTGGACATTAGCCTGTGCGTTCAAAGCAACTGTTGGGCGCTTTGCTGTAGTAACGTGAGAGTTCAGGTGAATCTTGGCAGTTTTGTGTGTGTGCGCGTGCGTGCACATACGTATGGCTGGTTCTGGGTCTGGGACTTGCTGTGCTTTGGCCCCTGTGGGACATCTTTGTTCCCCACTGGTAGTTGCTGCAGGTGAGCACTTGATGGTTCCGGGACATGAGGCTGGGTGTTTTGGTGTGGTTGGTGGCCCCCTCCCTTGAGGGTCGTATTTCAGGTTGAGGGGAGGTTTTGCTGGGTGTCGAGCAGTTCTCGGCACCTGGGGCTCCGGCCTCTGCCCGAGGATGGTCAGTCTCTGTTGGAGTCAGCTGTCTAGTTGTCTCTGGTTCTCTGTGGCTCAATGCATTCATATTGTGGGCGTACTCAGTAATGGCTTAGAACTTAAAAAATAGTGAAGCAGACTACATGGTGTAAATTGTACTTAAGATTGAGTTAAATTACATGATTAGATGGTTTATGCCACTGCAAAAAAAAAAAAAAACAGTTGCTGTGTAGCTCCTCATGTTGTCCACCTGGAGACAGTGTTTACATTAGAGTCTGACTTTGGTGGCTTTTTGGCAGCATCCGTGGCTGTGACGATGGGCACAGGAATGTGATCAGCTCTCCTGCTCTGGGGAACAGCTGTCTTTTCCACACCAAAAAGCTGACACACCAGCTCCACCATGGACTGCACCTGTTTGACACAGCTGCCTACACAACACAACACAATAAACACACTAGACTACACACTATCTATACACTCAAAAACACGCAAAGCCACTGTATCTGCCACAGCTTTCATCTGCTGCTCAGCAATCGAATGTCATGTGTGGCCATTTTGGTTTTGATTGGTTGATGTGGTGCATTTTTACACCAAAAGAAGAAAGATATGTTTGTATGTTGGTTTCCCTTTTCCCCCTTTCTCGACAATGTTCCCTTTCTGCACTAAATTCATGGAAAAGGTGTAAATTAGTTGAGTTTTACTTGGTACAATTAAAAAAAACAAAAAAAGTTGATAGTTTCTGATCCGCACTTATGACATGTTGGAAAGGAGAATCATTGCAACAGCGTCCTGCTTGTATGTCATCATAAAGCTCCTAGTTTGCTCTCAGCTCAGCATAAATGCCTTCTGTGTTTATTTTTCGATTACTTTATTACGGGGCAAGTGCTTGTGGTTATAAGTGAAGATCTCTTGTCAGTGTCAAAACACATTCTGACCTCTGTATAAACTCTGATTGCTTTGTGTTTTACAAATGATCACTGATGTGCAGTTTTACTGTTTCACTGACCAACAGGCGCCTGTCTTTGTGGGAACCTGGGAAATGTGGTAGGAACACTGACAGTTCTCTCCCTTGAACTCTGTCACCAATGTCCCATGAAAATTACACTCAGTTTCCCAGTTTCTGGATTCCCTAAAATGGCCATTTTCATTGTTTTGACCCAAACTCAAGGCAAGGCTTACAAATAGCCAGGAAGAGCATGTGTGATTCTGTTATTTGCAGATAACCGTATCAGTATGGTATCATCAATTAGCCAACAGCTGTGGTTACATTATGAAGAAATATCTGACCTTTAACCCTGATTTCACAAGAATTCTGGTTTCATGTCATCCTTAATAGTTGCAACCACAGAAAGATGAATATTTATGAGTGACTGATCACTATTCATACTGAAAACCACCAAGCTGCCAAAACAGCAGTAAAACCTATTTTGGAGAACATTATACTGCCTCTAACATCACTGACCTACTGATATCACTGACCCCATACTTGCCTGACCTACTGTACCAGTCAGAAGTTTGGACACACTCACTCACTGTCCAACCTTTTGACTGGTACTGTAAGTCCAGTAGAACACCTCTGAGACATTAAGTTTCAGTCCATCAGACTCTGGCAGGTTACATTTCACTGTCCAGGAAGTCATTGATGGAAGAGATCCCATCCATCGCCTCATTAGGAACATGCCCCAACGCCGACACGCATGCATAAAAGCACATGGGGGCCATGATGACTACCAGTACTATTGTGAGTTGCTGTAAAGCTGTAAAATGGACTAGCCTGCAGCACCACTTTTTCCACTTTTACTTTTGGGGTGTCTTTGAATTCAACCCTCTGTAGGCTGATAAAGTCTATTTCCATCAAATGACGTGACAGCCTTCCATACCTAACACATTAGCCAGTTCATATCAGTATAGATATCCAGCATGATTTTTTCCCCCCACTGAGATAAGATGTTGTTAAAGTTTCCACTTAAATTTCTTTGAGCACTGTTTTATGGATTAGTCGTTCACTTAGAAAGGTTTATTTTTTTGTGTCATCTGAACCAGCCAATAAAACAGATTTTGAATTACCATAATTACTTGACTATTTGTCATATCACAAAAACACGACAAATAGTCCTAACTCATAAAAAAGTTAATGGGCCTGCCTGTGGTAAATAATACATTAAATAAATAAAATATGTTAGTAATAGTAATAGTAATAATAATAGTAATAGTAATTTTCATTACAGGCATTTGGCCATCTAATGGGGATGTGGTGAACTTTATCGACTCATCCACTGCAAAACACAAATCATCTAAGCGCAGAGACAAAGATTAGAGTGATTCCAGGCAGTAAAAGTATAAAGTAATTCTTTAGTCTGTGAGCACAAAAGTTGAAGCAAACAGTAATACAATATAAGATAAGATCAGGTAAGATAAAACTTTAATGATCCTACAGCGGGGAAATTTGTGCATTACAGCAGCTCAGTATAGAGAAGAATGAAAAGATGAATAAAATAAGAAGTTAAATAAAAATAGAACAGAAAAACACTATATACATAATATATATAACAATGCACATATACATATACACACATGTACATCAAAAACACTAAAAAAACCCAAAAAAAACACTATATACACATGTAGCCGGTACATAGCATAGTCAGTATGCATGATATGGGTCAGAGTGTAATAAATAAAATGTATATGTACTGTATGACTAAGGTGATGGCAGTGGAGGTAAAGTGTCCAAGTGAGTCATGACATTAGGATGTGTTATGCAGGCCAACTGCTGTTGGGATGAAAGACCTGCGAAAGCGCTCCTTCCTGCAGCATATACATATGCATATACATCCATTTTTAAAGCTTAAAAAAACATTGTATTACAAAAGCTTGGTGAGTTAACTTTGACTTTTCGAGGCATGATTCAAGTAAAAACTAAAAGCCAAAAAATAAATAATATATAATAAAAAATAAAAACAACAACAACAACAATTAAAAAAAACATTTTGTAATGTTGATTACATTTTGTCTAATGTTGATTGGACAAAACATGTTTGTATATTCTTGGTAAGTCAAAAGCAAGCTCAGAGTCAAAGATGACAGCCATATTGGTTTATGAGGTTATTGTGGTCATTTCTATCAAATGCAGAAATCACACCCAAAAGAATCCGAAAAGAGGAAAGAGTCATCAGCAAACAGTAATGAGATGTTATACTATGCCAGCCACTTGGTTCCATGCATGTCCTGTCTGCTAGCATCTTGCACCCTGCTGTTATGTGCTGGATTGTCTCAGCAACATCTGTGCACAGCCTGCACCTGGGGACTTGCCTTGCCTAGCTGTCCTCAGTGTCTGCAAAGTTTCCTTCTGGTAGTGTGATCCCCTCTTTTCTGACTACCTGAACTCACTTTGCCACCATCTGACTACTCTTCTCATTATGAATCACTGTCTCGTTCACCCAAAGCCAGAGGAGAGCAAAGCCACTAATACTTGGAACCACCAGCTGGCCTATAGGAAGACATCTTCATGATGATCAGTTAACATATTGTGTTTGATTAACAACACATTTTTAATGTTCAGCCTCTCAATTCCTATGGAAGAAAAAAGGTTGTACTTAGTTTTTCCACACACTGCTTGACAAAGAGTAATGTATCATGTGCGTTAGTTCGTATAAGGATGTACTTTACTAATTTTAAGATGTGCTACAAGACCAGATGATTTTGTTTCTACATGTGGGTGGAGAAAGAAGACACCTCTGCAAGCAGAAATTATTTTAAAAACACAACTTTTCACCTTTCACCTTTTACAACTAAATGAATAAATTATTACAGTTTTTAAAAAACCCAATTTCAGCCCAGAAAACAATGCACTGGTGCTCATTTTTTTTCTTTTCTTTACCACACAACACAGAAAAACAAGAAGTCCTGTCTGTCACCGACAGATAAACTGATTAGCATGGTATCATGAATTAGCCTACAGCCTTGTAAAATTCTGAAGAAGTTGCTGCTTACAAAACTGAAGTTGAGACATTATTTCACAAGAGTTGTGATTCCATCTCTAACTTGGAACTTGTATCTATTTCTACAGTAGGAACACAGATGTTTGTGAAAGCCTGATAACTATTAAACTTTGTTTTGTGCCTTATACTAAAAACTGCCAAGCTGCAAAAACAGCTGTAAGCCTGCTGTGGAAGTGCAGCATTGTCCAACATGTCTTGGTAAGCTCCTGAATTAAGATTAAGAGGTCCAGAAACAAACATTATCCATAATAAGATGTACAATACCGTATGACAGGTAATATTCTCCTGGTTTCACCTAACCTGATGAATGGCCAATCACCTGCAGTGGTTAGCAGTGTCGCCTCACTGCAAGAGACATCGAGGTTTGAACTTTCTTGCAGTGATGTGAAAGCAAATGAAATCTTGTCATGTGCTGCAACACTACATAA
>VUQK01039332.1:0-22648 GCA_015106715.1 Bujurquina vittata
AGACAGAGAGGTAAAGCACAAGCACAGAGGAGAAAGAACTGTCAAAATAAAACAGGAAGTAACCCAAACATGGTACACGCAGACTTGACACACAGGAGACTGGCACACAGAGGGAATCAAAATATGACTAAACACAATCTAACTACAACACCTAAACTGACACAAGACAGGAAAACAACGAGTAAAACAAACACCTGATACACAAGAACACGGGGAGACATAAATACAAAGGAGCACAATGATATGGATGATGAGGACACAGAAATCAGAATAACCTATGATTAACGAAAATGAAAACAAAACAACTACAACCAGAAGACAAAACAGAACATCACTAAAAGAACTCAAAGCGGTATTGCAGTTTTAAAGTGGTAGTACTTTAGTATGACATTAAGGTTATTATAGTATTAAATGAGTATTATTATTGTGGTAGTATTGCAGTTATTGTATCCCAGTAGGCTGAAAATTCACTTCATTATTTGCTCTGTCCAAACATCAGTGTGATCATGCAGGACTGAAATCATTCCCGTCATTGGACCACTATTAATCTGCGGCACAGCACTTTGTGCTTCATCTGAAATTAATTTAATAAAAAAATTATACTTTGTTTTTTATTAAAATTCAACCAAAAATATTTGGCTGAAATTCTTCTAAACAAACAGGAAACAGTGTTTTTTCACAATTTTCATCTTCTATAATCAATTGTTAACATCAGTGGGTCAGTCCAGTTTCATGCCAAATTTTAAAAAATGTTCAAGTTTCAGTGCCCACAAAACCAAATAATCATTCAAAACTTCAACTGGCATAAAATATAGTATGGCTTTAAATTAAACAAAGAACAAACAAACATTAAGTACCCACAGAAGAATATTTTGTTGACCTAGAAGTGACAGATCCAGAGCTGACCCTTTTTCCTCTGTCATTATAATTTAACAGTGATGAATAATTTGATTTTTTTTTGGTTTAACTCTAAATAAGAGCTTCTCTTCTGCTGCATTTCTGGCAAAGCGACTTCTCGAGGTTTTCCTGTATTATTAAACCGTGCCAATATCAGAATCTTAAAAATTATAAGTTTAATGCTTTAAACTTGAGGTAAAATTGTGACCTGTTCTGAATGATTGATTGATGCTTCTTCAGCAAAGCAGAAGCTGCTTTCTGAATGCTTCATTCAACAAATCGGTTGCTAAATGTCACATTTAGCAAAACCAGATGTATCAAAAGGGATGTAATCCATCCTGTACATGGTCTGCCCCCGCACTGATGATGTTTCACACAAACACAGCAAACAGGGCCGGATAGCCTATGTCCAAACTTGGAAAAGCTCTAGCACTGATTAGCTTCGACCGCACTGGATCTGTGAATGTCATATTTATTGTTTTATTATAATTTAATATTTTGATATAATTTTGATAATATCCTCTGCTTTGATGGGAAATTTATTATGTTGGAAATTATGTTATAACAGCAAGAAAAATAGTACAACCTACAATGAATAGACAACAAAGTGAGAGTAGAAATGCCACAGGCACAGAGTGCAAAACTATACATGTACAACAGTGATTAAAAAAACAACAAAAAATAAATATAAAAATGTAGGTAAAGAAGTAAAAGTAATACTGACACTGTGTATGAGAGCAATGCAAATTGCAGAAATAAACTTGTTCGTTTTGTTCGTTTTGACTGTTGGCTTTTCTCTGGAATTATTGTAGGGTCTTTGCCTTTCAATATGAAGCACCTTGAGGTGATGGTCTGTTTTGACTTGGCACTATATAAATAAAACTGAATTGAATTGAACTGAAAGTCATCTCTGATTTGGTTTTTTTTTATGTAGACCCCTTCAAGATGCGGTGCTAAAAATCAGAGCCCTTGATCCTCACAAATCATGATTTCTACATTCAGTTCATGCTCCTGGCACAGACAACTCAAGCTAATTGGTGTCCACTAGGTCCCACCTCTGTTAATTATAGTCAATGAACTGGAACTCTCCACCATGTTTGCAGTGTTGGTGCCATTTTTGAGCATTTTAATGGAATTATGTTGTGTTGTGTTGTGTCCATTAGTTTGTGCCTTAGTTCAGCTAGCATTTTATTGGTCTGTTACTTATTGATAATTAAAAAGTGTGTTTGTGTGCTGCACCCATAACAGCTTATGAATACAACTTGATAATCAAGCTAGCTGCTAACTTTGCACTCCAAAAAAAGAATCTAATATGGCGGCAGCCAAAAACGCTAGCTGTGAAGCCCCAAAACCAGTGTGTAGAGTTATGGAGGCAACATCCATGTTTTATACTGTCTATATGTTCTATTAAATAAGCGCGTTAAAAACTCAACAGGCTGAAACCACCACACTTTATTACATACTGCATGTCCTTTTTTTTCTTTTTTCTTTTTTTTTAGCATAATACATCAATTTTTAACATCAGAATACATATGGCTCTGATTTCAAGGTACATAAATCACTCAACAGAATACCCTGTCTGGACAAACAAATGATTATACAAAGTGCACAAAGTTGGTTCGAGTTAACTGCTTCACAAGACAGAACGGCTGTTGTGTTTTTTTTTGTTTTGTTTTTGTTTGTTTTTTTTTTAAAGAAAAACCAACTTAATTAAAGCTTACATTCAGAAACCTCATCTGAGGACAGTTTAAATGGGACAGTATTAATTAGCTTACAGAAGTAATGACGCCATGCATCATAATAAAATCTCACACACGCACACACAGGCACCCATATTCATACAAAATTAAATAGAAACATATTTGGCACCATATTTTAGCATAGAGCATAAAATCCACCTTGCAATACAACAGTGTTCATACACGGAGGTAATATTTGCTTTTGGCACATTACAAGAACACTTTAAAAAGTTCATGTAATCCTGTATTATTACATGCTCAGTTTTCACTGAAAGGTTTTTCTAAGATAAGAGTATAAACCCACTTACTGTATGTAACAAGAATTTCTCAACATTAAAATGGTCTTTCTAAAAGCCCATGTGGCCAGTACGCCTCATGAAGAGCTACTGACTTGTGATTTCCACGTTGCTGATAAAACAGCATATGCTTAACGACAAGGAAAGCACCATATTTCCTCTGAAAATCGGGTTGCGGTTCTTCGGCGCCAGAATGAGCAATGTAAACAAATGAGTCGAGTGTGAGCTCTGTAAACCCTAACAGACATAATCATATATTGCACTCTAGAAAGAATCACAAGTCACAAAGGGGTTGTCCTGGCCTGTTCAAACCATCAAACAAAAAGTTGGTATATAGATATAGAATTAATAAGGTATTCAGTAATACTATGTTTATTATAACCTTGTGTGTATATTAACATTGATATATAGATTATTTCAACATTATGATATGAAAGATACATATTTATACATTTCTATGAATATAGGCAGCTGCTTCTGTTGAACGGAAGCGGCACCAGATATAACATAATAACTATTCTACGTATTTTCATCCAGACAAATACAAATAAATGCGTTCACACGTGGCACACAAGGTAAACCAGTGTGAAACTCCATAGTGAATATGAATCGAAGCCTCCCATGCACAGAGAGGTTTCAATACAGGTCGAGACTGGTTTCCAAACAGGCCAGCGTGAACCTTAAAACCTCAGGATGCGTGCTAAGTAATGGCACACAGAAAAAGTACATCTCAGTTTAACTAGAGTTTTTGTTCAGGATGTGGTGCCATGTTGGTGAGAGTACACTGAAAGGCAAATAAACTAAAATAAAATCTGGGTCTGCACCTAACATCAAGCTGCAATAAATAAAGTCAACATTGGCCTGAGACCTACAACAATACAATCTCTTGTTTCCATCCTCTCTACCTCCACACACGTAGCTCATTTGTATTTGCACCAACATATATATTAAATTCACATGAGTATTCTATCATATAGCAGCAGAAACATTTATGCACTGAATACTGTATGGACAGAAAACAAGGAACATACTATTCCTTCATTTCGTGGAATCTGCGTTGACCTCAGTCTGTGGTGGGGCACAGTACTATGTGGTGAGATGTGAGCTAGTGAGCATATCCTTGGGAAAACTCTAGCAATGTATGTTTGTCAGAGACAAAACCACATGTAAGTTTTATGCCTCAGGCTTGACTGGCAAGCTGCCCTGACTCCTTGGTAACTCCACTGTATCTTCCACAGATGTACCAAACCACCAATCAGAACCACCGACCCCCCCCCCATTAGGAACATATACGCAACACTGACTTTACATGTAAATAGCCTGGTTCCATAGACATGCAGGCAATGTCCACCATCACTGATGGATAAATCACTAACGAGTTTAATATAAAATGTCGAACCTTTTGTGAAGCTCGGTTGGAAAAAAGGAAAAAAGAAAGAAAAAAGCGATTTTATACTTAAAGCGACCAGCAGCATGCATTTCATCAAAAAAAAAAAGTGAGAGAGAGAAAAGAAACAAATTGCCTCTAATCTTATTCATAACATAACTCCACGTTTGTCTATGCAAATTTACTCCACACTGGAACTGAGAAGCTCACAATATCCACAATCTTCAAGAAGAAGCTAAATCTGCATCAAGCCACGCTCTAACTCTATTACAGTTCTACAGCCAGCTTTATCAAAATGATCACATAAACACATCTGCAATCTACAGTCCTGCTCTAACACACTGCACGTTCTGCAACATCCCCAGCCTTCGAAAGCAGAGGATTAAAAAAAAGATACAGCTCTGTCTTTCCCACTCATCTCTCCTTCTGCTTAACACCGCACTGACGACATCGCACTGCTGCCTGCGTCCTCTGACTGAAAACTCGTGCAGAACTGAAACAACACTTTATCACCGTGGATGGTGATGCTGGGATGTCAAGAAAATAAGTTTTGCACCCAAATGTACAGCAATGACAGGGGTTCTCACACAGAGGCCACCAGGTATAACAATGCCAGCACGGTCTGGTCTGAGCAGCTACATGCAGCAGACAGTCGCAAGCATGTCTGACTCCCCAAAGCTGCGGGGGACGGTAAGATGCCCGAGCAGAGCCCCGAAGGGGCTGCGACTGAGCCAAAATGAAGCCTTTAATGGTGAAAGAGCTGCCTGGTTGGCAAACCAGAACACCCTGCAGAGCCGTCTAGAGGCCGGTGAGATCCACAATCGCCTTGATGAAGATGGTGTCATCGCGGATGTAAGTGTTCTTGCCGTCGAGCTTGGAGAGAGGGCAGAAAAGAGGACAGCCGCTGGCGATGTTCATCTCGCTCACGGGTCTCTGGAAGGAGGAGGAGGTGACATCAGGTCGAAAGGCATCGATGATGTGCTCTCTGTTGCTCTGATCCAGCAGCATCAGAGTAACCTGGAAGTAAGATAAATGAGAGATTACTGTTCCACCCTTGAAACAATATATAAATACAGTTAAATAAAGCCCGAGCAGCAAAGTAGTCTCAAATTTTATTGAAATGTAACATGAAGCTGTGTGACACATCAAGGACAAAATATGACCTAAGTATAAATACACAACACTTGATCATCACAGTATAACACAAAGTCAGTTAAACTTTAGTGATATCAATAAACCATTATGAATCCTTTTCACCTGCTGTGGTGCAAATGAAAGTGACAACAGCACTGGAGAGGCAACAACAAGACAACCCCTCAAAAAAAGGGAAAGGTTGTGCAGATGTTGCCCACAGACCACTGCCCTGCCCTTATCCCTACAGATTGATTTTTATCTAGTTTTTGCTTTTTTGCTTTTCAATTCTATTCTATTTATATATAGCGCCAAATCACAACTGTCGCCTCAAGACACTTAAAGATTGCTGGTCACTGCTGGTGGCACGAGACCCTTACCGGCAGCCCATTCAAGTAGCACAGGTAGTGCTGCTCCTCCAGGATGGCACATCCATATATGCCACCCAGAAAATGGGCACCCAAGGATACTTGGCATGCAGATCGGAAAAGCCAGGGATTGAACCACCAACCTATCAATTAGTAGCTGACTTGCTCTACCTCCTGAGCCACAGTCACCTACAAAATGAGAGCAGGTTCACACTGAGCACATGTGGCAGGCGTGAAAGAGTCTGGAGACACCATGGTGAATGTTTTGCTCTCTGGAACATCATCAAGGATGACTGATTTGGCAGTGGGTCAGTATTGGTCTGGGAAGTCATATCCTTGGAGAGTCGCACACATCTCTATGTTAGCCAGCGATACCTTGACTGCTTCTAGGTACCTGAATGAATCCTCAGACACACTGTCAGACGTTACACTGCTGCAGTGGGCCCTGGGTTCCTCCTGTTGTAAGACAATACCCAGTTTTATAAGCCCAGAGTGTGTAGGCATTAATAGATTGATGCTATTGACTGGCATCCAATTGACAACCTCAGAGACATTATGTGCTGCCAAATAGTGCCGCAGACTGTCCAGGAGCTCAGTGATGCCCTGATCCAGGTCTGCATAAACATTACATTTTTAACTTTGATTTTTAGTGTGATTTTGAATCCATCAAAGCAGTTGATGTTTTTGGGTTCCAGTGACCGCTGTGCCTTCATGTTGTTCTCAGTGAATTACACAATGTAGGTCAGTAAACTCAACTTGAATATTTCATTAATCAAGATCCGATGTATGATTTAAGGATTCCCTTTTTTGTTTTTTTGGATCAATGTATATAAATTCTTCAATTGCCAGTTTATTTTTTTTATTACACTTGAGCCATTTTCATCCTCCATACTGCCAGGGCAAAGAATTGTTCAATCACACTCATACAACTGCAAATTCCTGCTGCATTACCACGGTAAGTATGTAAAATCTTGATTATTAGAAACTAATTTCAGTATCTGATTAGCCTTTAAATGCAGTAATATTCACTTCAGCTGGAATTTCTGAAGAATTTAAGAAAGAGAAGGATGTAAAAAAAATAAACTTTGAAAGCCAACTTAAAGAGTAAAAACTTGCTGTTGTTGATACACTTCTGGTCTTTTGTCTTGCGTTGTCATTAATGAAGTGCTACAATGAAACAGCCTGTAATGCATCATTTAAAACATACTGCATAGGACAAAACAGGCAAGTTCGAGCAGCACAAACCTCACTGTGGACCTTAAATAAATAATAAAGAAAAAACAGCCTGTTTTTTCTTAGTCAATTACCTTCTGGTTGAAGGGCCATTTAAGAAGGGCATCACTCAGTCCCCTCATCACCACAAAGAACAAGGACAAGTGGCTGCCACGCCCTGTCCCATCTCCATTCAGATAGATCCGTAGACACATCTTATAGCCATACTTGCTGGTATAGAAGGCTGGAAGGGAAGGGAAGGGAAGGGAAGGGAATAGAGAACTAATTATTTGCAGAAGGCATCTAAACAGTTTCTAGTAAGCAGGACTTGACCGCTGACCTAAGTTTCAGCTTTTTAAGTGTTTATATTCCTTGCAGGATAAAAACATGTCTTTGACTGGCTGTGGCTTCTTTTAGATCGGACTTTGCTTCAGTTCTTTTAAGCCAGATCTCTACTGATTAGACCACAATTTTGGAGCAATCCACTCTGATAATGGGCAGCGTTACCTGGCGAGAACATGGCAGGGGCTCGGCCTGCAATGGCATCTTGCCTCTTTTTGGCAAAATCTGAGATCCTCCAGATAAAGACGCCATCAAAGGTGGTGGCAGACATTTCTCTCAGCCGTCCCTCCATCTCTGCAACCGTCAGATCCTTCAGCCCGACAGTTCGCTCCAGCTGTCGCACCTGGAAATCATCAACACCAGTCCAACATGATCGAGCTCAAATTGCTTTCAAGGAAAAAACTACAAACATTTTACCACCTACTTTAGAGTCTTTTGAAAAGGCACAGTTTGAATCAAAGTATCATCTTAAAGTATCTCCTGGGCTTTTTCTGGGTTTTCTCTTTTTATTTACAGCCAGGTTTTTATCAAAGTAAGCCAACAACATCACAGAAATGTGTGCTCAGAGTTCCACCACTGGAGCCAAAACTCAAGCTATCTCCAGGATTCTGGTTTATGTTGATACTGAAAAGTTAAAGTCAATCAGTGTCTATTGGACACTGACAAAGTGAAAGTCCTGCTAAATCTAAAACCGTATGTTTCATGTCCTCATGTTCAGATTTCACTGAGTTAAGATTCAAAGAATGAGGAGAGCCGCAACTTGCATCAACCAGCTGCAGCCGTGGTTTAAGCTTACCTTGTTACTCAGAGCCTCAATCTTATCCTGGTCCAGTTTATGCTGACGGTTGCTGGCTTCCATGGTGGTGGCAAACCTCTCCACCTCTCTGTTCAGGACACACACCACATTTTCAAACGTGCCGGCTTTAACTTCGAGCTCCGTGCACCTGCGGCCCAGCTCGGCCACCTTGGTTTTCTCACTGTGAAGCTGGAGCTCCAGCGCTGCGCCCACTGAGCTGGGCAGAGGCGTGAAGGACGTAGAAACAGAGAGAGTGGGAGGCAGAGTGGGAGGTGGAGGGAGAGGAACTGAAGCGGGTGGACCAGGGGGTCCGGAGCTGGAGGATGAGGAGGAGGCGGCGGCGGCTGCTCCCTGCACGGGAGGCCCAGAGGAGGTGGTGCTGAGCTGGGAAACTCTGGCCTCGAGTTCTTTGAGGGATTGTTGGAGTTCCACCAGTTTGTGTCCAGCTACTTCCAATCCCTGCGGCTGCAGGCCTTCCATGCTAACTTTCATGCCCATGATGTAATGCAGCAGAAGATTGAGGTGCTCATAGGCGTATGTGCGCTCGTGATCATGAATCTTTTCCTTCTCCACCTACAAAAGTGTACAATAAAACACAAGTCTGTCTGTGGGACACGGTTTTAACATTATAGGGTGGATAGCGCTATATTAATCGAGTGCTTGACTTTAAATTGCAATTTTTAAGAAACCAAGATGGCCAGCCTAAACGCTCAGTTTCAAACCAAAAGTCTACAAGCCAATGGGTGACATCACAGTGGCTTTGTTCATCTTTATACACCCTTGCTGAAAACGTACTTCCTGACCCTTTCAGGTCTTGATGATGCTTTCTTTTTTATACAGTCTCGTAGCGTACTGTGTGTGCTCAAATAAAGAATATGAACACGTTTACTGAGAAAGCAATTGGGCTACTTACAGACATATCACATCCCACGACATGAAATCGACACGGAGTTCTGAATTTGCTGCAGAATTTGATGTGGTCCACATACTAGGAAACAAAAGAAATATTAAAAAGCCACTTAGTTTAATAAAATCATCAGTTTACAACTATCAAAATAAATTATTTTCCATCTGCTGCGCACTGGGAAAAGAGTGAAGAATCAGTTGTGTGTCTTATTTTTTCCTCGTTATTGATGTTATTTTGTATCTTTTTACATTTTAACGATTGCACCTTCAAACGTTTACTCTCAAATGGCATAGGTTGGACATCTTTAATTTCCTTTTCACAAAACAAAAGCAAACATGTCTTGGAACATCCAGTATTCTCAGAAGCGCAACTGCAAACTTTCTGACATCACTTTTGATTTGTGAAAGAGAGCTCGCACTGCAGCTACACGGGACTATCAGCTGTTTTGCAACATAATGCTTCCACCTCGTCTGCACGTTGTTCTCAGAGTTACCTTCTCTCTGGGTATTTTCTTCTTGGCACAGCCTTCACAGATCATCGGGTACTTGGGGCAAATCTCATCATGTGCCTGAAAAACAGGCAGCAGTGTTTCTTTTAATGCTACACAAACGGCTGCTCTGATCTGCTGCTGGGGCCCAGAAAAGCATCTTTGGTCTAAATAAATCATTTCTAACCTTGATATTCTTAAAGTGGAACGGCTCCTTGCAGTACTTGCAGTTGAGCGTCCTCTCAGGGCACTCCCGCTCATTATGGCGCTCCTGTTCATTGAAGCGAATTCGTTCTTTGCAGGAAGGGCAGGGGATGATCATGAACTCGCACTTCCCCTCATGGTTCATCTGTGGAAAGTAGCAGCTTATGTTGAGCTGAACGGTCACCTCTGTGCTGCGTCGGGAGGCTTATCTTGTCTACATACAAAACAGTGCTGTAGCTTTAACAACATGAGATGTTTAGAGTCTTATCCTCCACGCAACACTCTCAGGCAGACGTCCCAAAGTCATTCTGCAGCAGGACGATGAGTCCAAAGGTAAAGAACCGTCTTCAGGCACAAGACGGAGAACGACAGCTGCAGATGTTATAGCCCCCAGGGACCAAATGCATAAATGAAAAACATGCAAACACCATTTCCCACAAATAAACCGGACAGATGTGAAAACAGGATGTGCGGTGAGAATATGTTTATCTAACGTATGCAGTTTTCTAGAGGCGTCCTGCTGACGATAATGATATGATATGGAGGAACTGTTTTTCTTGTGTCTGTTGCTTTTGAAATCCACAACTTTAGTACTGTTTTATTTGCACTGACTTTCCATCCACAACTGACAAGAAATTCCACTAAATTCCAGCACTTATGGTTTCCGTGGCAACCCTGAGGCTGACAACACTGTGTGACGTAAAATATGGCCCACATTTTGCTTTGTTTACACTTTTACACTACACTCTGCACTGCAGGTTTCTATCTGTGTGTCGATGTCTTCATTTTCACTCTACGCAGTGGAAAACAGTAGAAATAAATGCTCTGTTTGTACATTATCCTAATGCCTCCTTTATGCTGGTTTAGAAATGCTCAAGCCTCATTTCCACCTCCCACAAGCTGCCGCACAAACTCTATTAAACATCTGTTTGCGATCCAGATTGAGGCCGCTGAACAAGAGAGCTTTGTCTCGTGTACGCAGTACTCTATGCGCACAGCAAGGTGGGGCTGGCGAGCATTTCAAAGCAAACAAAACAAACCAAAGCATTAGGCTACCTGCTTGCTAAGCAAACCAGCGAAGCAGAATGAGTCACTACATCGGGGGAAAGGTCAGCTCACCTCGTACTCTTTGATACTTCCTTTCCAACTGCAGCTTTCATTGATACAAACAGCTGGCAGGCTTTCAACTTCCCTTCGAACCGCATTGTCCGGAAAAGCCTGAAAAAAAAAGAGAAAATAAAAAGAATCTTGATGAGCTGCAGCCGTGCAACGTATGTCCATCTGCTGTGTTTCACTGTATGCATTATTAATATCAGAAAAGCTGTTCAAAACATGTATGCATCTATTTCTCTTTTTATACTCATACAACCTACTGTAAGGTTACATTGTGCAAAGATATTCTCCTTATTGCCACAGACAACTAAAAAAAGTAGTTTTAACTAGCATCCATGTTATACATGTTCTTTTACAGTCTGCAGTCAATCCATTATTCCTTCACAGGTTCAAATCATGGAGCTCTAAAAAAATTATACTCACACATCCTTGTTTTAAAATTGAGGTAGGCTCCTCAAAAATATCCTCTTTGATGCAAGCGTTGCATTTCTGGGGCCCATTACTGCAATGAAACAACACCATACATTGACATGCTGTTATAAAAAACATGCAAACTTGAGTTAGCCAATCACGGCATGTAACTGATACATTTGCCTAATGGTACTGGAGTCATTTTATTTCATGGGTCACAGGGGAGCTGAAGCTTATCCCAGTGTGTTGCGACAGACAACCATTTGCACTCACAGTCACACATATGGGCAATTTAGAATCACCAATTAACCTACTACCTGCATGTCTTTGGACTGTTGGAGGAAGCTGGAATACCTGGGGAGAACCAATGCAGACGCAAGGTCTTTTTTCCTGACTCCCTCCCCTCGCCCCTAACCGGTCGCGGCAGATGGCTGCCCTCACTGAGCCTGTTTCTGCCAGAGGTTTCTTCCTGTTTAAGGGGAGTTTTTCCTTCCCACTGTCGCCAAGTGTTTGCTCATAGTTGCTCATTTGACTGTTGGGTTTTCTCTGTAATTATTGTAGGGTCTTTACCTTGCACTGTAAAGAGCCTTGAGGCGACCGTCGTTGTGATTTGGTGCTCTAAATATATATATAAACTAAATTGAATGAAACTGAATTGCTAACCACCGTGCCACCATGCTGCCCATATAATCATAACTCGCCCATTTAAAATTGCATTAATATTAACCTTTCTTTGGGTGCTGATCAGGCTGCCAGCTCTCAGTCATGTCTGGTGACTATTGGAGCCTTTTGTACTTGTGTGACTAGTAATAGAGCTTGTTTATGGTTATTTATACTAACATTCAGCCCAATGTGCTCATTGTTATGTTAGTTAGCACTAATTAGCGGGAGTCTGTGTCCCATAGCCTACCCATTCAGTCTAAGAAAGCAGATTGCTCATTAAGCTTGCTAGCTTCAGCTGATTACTTTCAATTTCACTCCCTCATCCAAATATGATCAAGTCGTGGTCCAAAAGCACAGGACTGTGACGGCCATAACGCTGAAATTGAGACTTCTGAAAACAGCATTCCACAAATCAATATGCACCTCTCTGATTTGTGTGACCAGGGAGTTTCAGACTTTGACTCAGTTTTGCTATTATTGATATTACATCACAAAGACTGCATCAATAAATAAACCAAAGAAGGCCACTCAAAAACCATGAGCTCAATAACGTTCTAGTTTTACAGCTTTTGGCAAAGAATAAGCAAACAATCAGTAACAGATCAGTCTCTCACTTCACTGTGACACTAATAATACTAATCCAATGTAATTAATTAACTAATTTATTAGTAGCTAACCACAAATTAATTAGCACTTAAATTATGCTGCTGGATCAGTATAATTGAAGTAGTAAAACTAATCCAGCTAATTTAGGACCTGCTGATTTCCATTAGAGCTAGAGTTAAGGTTATTTTTAATGAAACTACATGATTTATTCTTTGTTAGGTTCATTATTGAATAGCAAAACAAATATTTTTCAGTTTTGAATTCCGTATATATAAAAGAATGAATGGCACACTGGTGGCTGAGGAGTAGCTTATAAGCACATCCAGCAATTACAGAGTAGCAATATCATTCATTTGGAGTCGTGTTTGTGAGCACCTGTCAGATCCAACATTGGTTCTCTGTTTTTGTCCCCATCATCCCCTCAGGGAAATATCTGACTCTTTGTTCACCTGCAAGTTTGCTGCTGAACAGTCAGTGTGCAGCTGGTGAGCTAAAACAGTCAATCTGGGAACCAGCTCCATGAAACCGAACAAAGATGGATGAGCAGCATTACTATGTAATAAAATATTAAAGATAAAAGCTACTTTTGGCTGCTCCCTTGCCACAAGGTGTTGCCACAGCGAGTAGATCAGCATGTTTGATTTGGCAGCTTTTTATGCTAGATGCCCTTCCTGACGCTACCCCAAAGGAGATTTGTGTATCCAACTAGAATTAAAGATAAGAATCTTAAAATTTCCAATCACTTCCAACGCCCTCCGGTTCCTCACCTCACAGTCCTGTTAAAGCAGTAGGAACAGAAGCGATGTCCACACTGGGCTTGAAATGGCCGTCTGAGTATATTGTGGCAGCAGTTGCACAGGTGTTTGTCCTCCAGCTTATTGCCCAGGATCTTCTTGGGGAAGCCGGGCTTATTGCTTTCCATGGACGAAGGAGGGGACGGTTCCTGTGTGGCCATGGTGTCTGTTCACACGTCACACCTAAGAAAAAAGCAAAATGCCAAGACCTGGATATTCATTATTTCCTCTCACACACACGCACACACGCACACACACGCACAGTAGGCAAACAATACTCTACAGCTGAAAAGGTAAGAGGGAGAATTAAGAGCTTTCAATAGATTTTGCCAGTGTGTATACTGATTAACCACAATATTAAAACCACCAGACAGGCCAGACAAGTGACTAAGGTTAGTCATCTCACTAGAATGCAATCTTCTCCTGGGAAACCTTGGGTCCTGTCATTTATATGGATACTACTTTGACATAAACTGTACCACCTTGCAAAGTTGTAGCAGACCAAGCATATCAAACTATGTCAATGGGACGGGCTGACAGCAGCAGTCTCCCCCAGCAGGACGATGCAACTTGTCAAACTGCAAAAAAAAAAAAAAAACCCTGCTCAGGAACAGCTTGAGAAACCTGGCCTCCAATTTCCAGAATGCCAATCTAACCAAGTGCCAGAAAAAGCGCCATCAGTGTAGGCTCCACCCTGCAATGACCTGCTGCCATCAGCAGGAAAACCCCTGCATTCCCGTCTCGCTGCCCTGCCCGGCCTAACAGAGCCTCCGCGTCAGCTAACAAATGAAACAAAACATCAGCTCTCACATTTATTTAGTGCAACAAATACTGATCATTTTTATCACTACTTCATCTGCTGATTGTTTTCTAGACTAACCTTTCTGCAGCACCCTCTGGTGCACAGATGCTTAAATGTGAAACAAGTTCCTAGTCTTCAAGTCAGTGGCAGCTTATAAGCCCTAAATATATAAAATTATTATATTATACTACAGGTGCTGCTGTTGTTTTGCAAGCAATAAAAGTATCTTTCAGAATAGTACAGTTGCTGGCGCAGTCATCTCATAATGCCCTGGCCTTGAGTCCACTGGCCAGCTGGGGAGACTGTGTCTGTGTGGGTTCTGTCTACATGGACTGTGGCGTGATGTGTGATTTTCAAAAGGCTGTAAGTGTGAATGTGAGTGTGAATGGTTGCCTGTCTTTCTCTGCTCGCCCTGTGACAGACCGGCGACCTGTCCAGGGTGTAGCCCGCCCATCACCATGAGAGCTGGGATAGACTCCCACCGAACCACAACCCTGAGTTGGATAAGTGGAAGAAGATGGATGGATGGAAACATGTCTTTTTTTAATTCCCAGCATCATGAGTGGATACAATGATTTTAGCACATCGACCAACGGACATATGGGGAAGAATAACTCAAGAAATCTGAGTTTTCTGGTATAAATGTATTTTGGTAGCTTTACTATTAAAAACATATGTAACAAGAATTTAATGTTCTACATTTGGAACTCTTTAATTTAGGTTCAACTATGGCTCACTGATGTTTGCATAAGTAGCAGTTTCAAATTCTTTTATACTAAGTCAAAAGTAATGGAATTTAAACTGCTTGCTTAACAATAGAAAATCAATCCAGGTACGATCATAGACATCAAATAAAAGCTGGCAGCTTGGACCCATTGCAGAGTCGATATAATATTTGGGACCCCTGGGCTTCTGGGGCTCTTGGAGCAGTTACTGGCTGGCCTTCTTTCTTGACATGCCTGCATGATGTTCATGTGTGTGACAGAGCGTCACAGGCCAGCTGGAAGGCCCGCACCCTTTGTTTACATTCCCACTCTGCATCCACGGCTCCTCGCTGCACACTTGGGACAAAGTGGCGAGGATGGTGTCTCTTTCGAGTCCAGCAACACGCACTCAGCTCAGCCTGCCCAGTAACGATGCTGACAAATGGCACATCCATTGTCTCTGCTCTCCATCCCTGTCGCTGTTGCTAAGCTATCAGCATCCTTGAGTCAGAAGTAGTACCCAGCACACCGCCACGCCCCTTTGCAATGTGAGGCTCGCTCTCTGCATGAGACCATTTACTGGAAAAGCTTTTCGCAAATGCTGTTGCAATTAGCGGAGTTTGGACTCACCAGCGTTTTATTCTAAGCTGTCATCGCGTGCAGAGGCTGGGAAATCACCTTTCCTGGTCGCAGGTTGATGCTCGCGCTCTGTGCCGATATTATATGTCGTTTTGCAGCCGGCTGGTGGTGTTTTCTTTAACATTAGCCACATAATATAGATGTGGACCCCAAGCGCGATGGCTGTTATTGTCCAATATCGCCATTGCACTTTCAGATTGGGCGTTACGTCATGCGAGGGGCTGAACGCGGGTTGAGAGGCAGACGAGACGTAGAGGCGTTCCGGTGATTGGTCCGCAGTCCGAGGAGGCGGGGCTCTGCTGTGGGCGGCTGTAATGAGCCCGTTACACTCGCTGCGTTGGTCGTGTTGCGCACAAACGATGACGTCGCCACAGTTTCAGTGTATTTTCTACCAGCGCTGAGGGCTGGGTATAAGCATAACTAAAAATCTTATTGCAAGACAACATTTAAATTTTGCGAACAGAATATCTAAAGCCAAATCCATTTTCGTCTCCTGGCTTCAAAGGGACTTATCTGTTCTCGGCAGAGTTCTTCTTTCTAAAGCTGAAGGTCTATCTCGCTTTGTGTATCCATCCTTGTCTCTTTTTGATAATGATTTAACAGCTTCGGAAGTTAACAAAGTTTTCCTACATTTCAAATGTTTTATTTTTGGAAAAAGAAATTATACAAACTTAAGAAAGGTGTTCTTTCAATCTGTAAAGCAGACGGGGATCTTGAAACCCTTGACTATTTTGACACCATCAACACCTTTAAGGTTAACTGGTTAAAAAAATGTCTTCTATGCCACGACTCAAACTGGTTTTTGATCCCGAATCTTTAATAAATTAGGAGGCCTGTCTTAAAAATCACTTGAGTTACAACGAATTTACAGAAGCACTTTGGAAGGAATTAAACTAACAGATAGAAAGTGCAACAACAAACATATATGCTTTCACAGAAAGAACAGTGTTGTTCTCTTGGAGAGCTCAAATTGAGGACAGAAACTGGAGAAAGGCCTGACTCCTACCTCATAAAAATTGTATTCCCAACAAAGCCAAAGAAGTACACTTTAAAATAACATATATCCTTTAAACTGTGTTATTGCTACGTTTACTGATGTTATTGACTCCTGCACTTTTTGTAAAAAAAATAAATAAATTCAGAAACAACGTCACATTTATTTTTTAGCTGTGACATATCCAAGACATTTTGGTGTGACCTTGCATCTCACCTTTTTTGCTTGACAAAGGTTCTGTGTACACTCAGACTCATGGATAATATCTACTATTACACCAACTCTGAAAATTGTAATTTCGAACATATGCTTAATTTCATTATTATATATGGACATTATTTTATTCACAAGCAAAAGTTCGCAATTTCAGTACAAAACATCACTCATTTTCTCGCAGAACTTATGTACATGATTGAATCCATCAAACTGATTAATAATAAAAAAAAGAGCAATATATTTCTTTCTAATTACCAGGAATATTTTCCCGATTCGTCTGACTGAATAAGGATTTGTGTTATTGTATTGCCTCTCCTTAAATATGTATGTCTTCATGCTACAGCTTACTCTGCCATACTCATATTAGACTCAGTACTCAGTACGTATTGTTGTTGTTCTTGATGTGCTGCTCTTTAATGCACAACCTGTTTGTTTTGTGCATTCTGGTTCAATAAAGTTTTATTTTTTTTTAAAAATAGCGCTGGACTCGCGGCAGTATTCTCCTGAACGATAGGTGTCGCCACTCGTACAAAACCGCCGCAACAGTGCACATATTGGAGGAGACAAAGGCGCTCGCTTTTCCTGAAAACCTCATCTTTCATCTGTTCCAACGCCTCACTCTGTATAATAATTTGTGAATCTCTGAGTTTCTGTACTCATATATCATTAAACTGATGGTAAAAATCGGGTATTTATATGTCCACATCACACTCCTGTTTGTTTCTCTTTTGTGCATTATTGCACCTTTCCCTAATTATTTATAATTGTGGCAGTATTCGAAACTTCATTAAGTACAAATAATGGTTGAATGTAACTTAGTACATCCATTTATTACAGTGACTATGTGCTTGGAGTTCTGTTGTTTTTGTTAAAAGCACAGTCCAAAGTAGCAAAGCACAAATGTCAGGTATGAAGAAATAAAGTAATTTGTAGCAAATTTAGTGCTACTCTTGAGTAAATATACTACTGGATACCACACTGTAAATACTCATTTAGAAGTAGTGGTTTGTTTATTTGAATATTTTTACGTCTTTTCCACATTGTAACTCCACAGAGAAACACATTTGTCCATACCACACCTTGCTCCCACATAATGTTTGTCATTAGTTTAGTTCTGTATGATGTATAATATAAGGTGTCAGTCTCATTCCAAGAGGATCAAAACCTCCTACGAATGTGCGCCACAGGATCCCAGACACTTGTTGAACTTGTTAGTACGTACAGCAGGACAAGAGGGTATTCATCGCTTCATGAAGGTTGTAAAACTTTTTTTTTTTTTTTGTTCACAGTATTTTAATGATCCTATGAAATTTCCTCACAAAAAAATATAATCCTCACAAAAAACTGCACTGCAAACCTTATTCAAACATATACTACTCAGTCCCCACTAGGTGTCAGGGAACAGCTAGATAAAAACCAGTAAACTCTCTCAGGCAGTTCAGAAAGGTCTCACTATTAGGTGCAGCCTTTGAGTACATTTCATAGCCTGTACTTTTTTACTTCTACTTGAGTAAAGAAGTTGAATCAGTACTTTAACTTTTACGATAGTATTTTTTAACACAAGTACCTGTACTTCTACTTACAGTAAGTACAGAATGTCGGTATCTGTACTTTTGCCACCTCTGAATTGAGAAAACTGGCAAAGAACATTTCTATCACATCTTTAAGATCACTTAAACATTCTTACAAGATCCATCCATCTTTATCTGCTTTTCCGGGGTCGGGACACCCAGACTTCCTTCTCTCCAGCCACCTCCTCCAGCTCATCCAGGGGTACCCCAAGGCTTTCCCAGGCCAGCTGGGACATATGATATCTCCAGCATATCCTGGGTGAGGGGCCACACAAAGAGCGATTCCAAAGACCCCTATGGAAGAGTCACCAAGGGAACTGTTTACCCTGCTTGGTATGGGGTTACCGAGGCCCCACCCCTGGAGCCAGGCCTGGCGAGGGGGCTCGAGGGAGAGCGTCTGGTGGCTGGGCATTAGCCCATGGTGCCTGACCGGGTGCAGCTCAAAGAGGAGACACAGACCTGCCCTCCTATAGGCCCACCACCTGCAGGTGGCTTCATAAGGGTCGGGTGAAATGTGTTTCAGGCGGTGGCCAAGGGTGGACCAATCCCCGGCTTTTGAGACTGGCTTCTTACATTAGTCAGAGTATTTCTGCAACTTTATGGCACCAACTCAGCTTCACATGCTTATGATGATCAGTTGGCAAAACTGTATTTTCACAACATCGTGATAGCCAAAACTGGGCACGTAGCTCATGACATCAGCAACAGGCCAAAGTTAAGCTTGCAAACACCTTTTCTGTTTCAATTTATTTGGTTTATATGAAGAAAGAATGAGGAAATGACAGGAACTTGTCTCCTCGAGTTTCCAAATGCTTGTTAAAGGAAGTGATGCTATAGAGTGGTAAACATGTCCCTGCTCCAACCTTTTTGAAACATGTATCAAAAACATGCTACAATCCTCTGCATACTAAAAAACACATCTGGCCTACATGTGTGATGAAGTATTATTGCACACTGTAGTAAAGTGAATACTTCTTTCGCCACTGTGAGCAGGTATTCAACCCAATCATCGTGCTATTTGGTTACATCAGTGCTGTTTGCATTCATTTGCCTGTGGTCTGCAGGTGTGTCACCTGGCTGAGTGATCAAGCCTTATGTAACCTGGTGCTTCTTAATAAATACAAACGCTGTATGAGAGACATTTATTTTACAGCTGTGATGCAATCACAAAGGCACTGGCTGTGATCTAAAGAGACACAACTACAGATAAAAAACACTTTTCTCCTGTTTCTGAAACGATTGCCTGGTCTATTACACAAACAGAAAATGAAAGTGAAGTGAGAGTGGGCACGAAGTGCAGTACGCAGGATTACTGCTAATTTTCAGAAACGCTTCAATTACACGAGTGGAAAGGCAGTATTGTAAGAAAATACTTGCAATAAAAACACACATGTAATAAAAATGCATTTTAAACTGATTTGCTCTTATTGTCATGTGATTCAATACGATTTCACTAAACAAACTCTAGCAGTGTGCCAAAGCAAAACGCGCACTATAAACTTCTATCTGTAGACATCACACACAGGAAACATTTAACTGCTGTACAATCATCTTTTGATGAGTGATTCATGTGCATGATAAAAGTATGACTTTCTGACATTTTAATGCTAACAAAACCCAACCTTGACCTTGAAATAGGAACTTTGGCCCTGATGACTTAATGACAATCTATTGTGAAATGCAAGATGAAAGCTCATAAAATAAATAAAACATACTCATTCACTAACACTACAACTGGCAAACTAACACGCAGCTTCAGCACAGCTTTTTGTTTAAAAAAAAAAAAAAAAGAGTGATAAAACAGTCCTGAGCCCAAAAGAGAAAGAAGCAATTATTGCACAATTTCAGTTCACACAGTTTAAAGAATTCTTTGTGTTTAAGCCGCTCGTGCTTTGGCAAGAGAGTTATGATCAGATCTGATCACAGCTTATCTCTGCTGCAGTCTTCTGTACGTCTTCTTTTAAGTCTCCTCAAGAAGCTTCCGGAGGTTTTTTTGAATCTGTGATGAAAAAAATAAAATAAACACAAGTTAGGCAACTGTGAAGGGACAGTTCAAAATTCAGAACGATGTTAAACATGTTACAGCATGACGACTAGACACTGAGGGCAACAGCCAGCTTTGCTCAACTCAATTATTAACACATTAGGCGCTGTTAAATTTACTTGAACGACAAAATGTGAAAACATCAAACACACATTCCTATTAAAAGATTTTTGAAGCCAGAAGTTCAGGATAAAAGCCCACAGATTTCATCTATATAGCACCAAACCAAAGGTGCTTTACATTGTAAGTTAAAGATCTTATAATAACACAGATGAGCAAGCACTTGGTGACAGTGGGAAAGAAAAACTGACTAAGCTTTATCAAAAGGGAAAGTTTTAAGCCTAATCTTACAGCCCAATCTCTACATTTCAATACCCTCTATATGCTCTCTCTCTAGTCCCTGTCAGTACTCTAGCTACAGCGATCAGCTGAAGGCTTTTCAGGGACAGCATGATAATAATAATAGTAAGAAATAATATTCATATTTTATTAGATGTGCACTCTTTTAAAAAAAACTAAAACTTTCTAAAGCTTCCCGTCAGCTTTATATCTTCCTGAATCTCATTTTTCTGGTATTTCCTGTTTATACCTGCCTGTATATATCAGAATGAATGTACTTTAAGTTAAAAATGCTATAAACAAAAAACAGAAATGTTGTGGTTTTAGAGGGTGTCATGTGGAGCAGTATCTTTTCCGAGAATAGTGGCCAAGCAGGAATTTCCAGAGCTGTACAAATGGGGAAAAACAAAAACACTGAGATCCCTGAAATGGCCACTTGAGGCTGAATCTAATAAACGAGTCAATCCCCACAGGCTCCGGAAACGCATTAAGCACATGCTTACAGCTTGGTACAAAAACTGCTTGGGCCTTTATAGACAGACTGTTCCTTTAGTGTGTGGGAGTTGGGTGAACCTTCATCCATCTGGATACTGCAGTTATGGGTGTGGTGGGTGTCCTGACAAGTAGTATGATAGCCATGCTTGCTAGCATTATAATTTCTTCTGGGTCCAAAAAAGAAAAAACCCAAATGCTAATTTTTGAGGATTCAAAAAGCTGAGTCCAAAACCACTGAATGATGTTGCCGTTGCTACATCTATATTTCCTATACAGTCTATGGCAGTCACCTCCTTGTGTCTTTTTTTGGGGGTGTCGCCAGTTTCACTATTAAGGAGATTCCTCACTTTGTGGTGGGAAATATTCAATGGCAGCGTTTGAGACAGCAGCAAGGTCAGAGTCAGTGAGAGCGACAGAAAAAGAAAAGAAGGTTCAAATTATTAGATCCGATTCACTGCTTTTGGTTCAGCTTTATTGGTAGATGTGACATTTTTCTATCACACTGCTGGAAGCCTTGTGTCCGTGCATTGCACAGTACTGACTGCAATGATTGCCTTTACAGCTGCTTGGAGTGAGGCAGAGTGTACGAGCTGCAGGGGGAACGGACTTCTAGAGGGGCATCGATATTGAGACCATGTCAGCTGAGGAGGACGGCGTCTCTGAGGGGAACTGCAGGTGCAAAGAGCTTCACTTGTTCCACTGTAGCTGGCTCACTGGTTTGGCCTGAAGTTGCTAACATTTGTTTTTGCTATTTCTGATGAGTATCAATACAGCACGGACTGTGAATCAATCCCTCATAATATTTGTATTTAGCCACTAATTATAGTTTTGATTATAGTTTATGCTACAAGATAACTAGCATCAGCTTTTAGCTTAACTATTTGTAACATAGGCTTAGTTTGTAATAAACAAGTGAACATTGTATTATTATTCTTATTATTGTTAGACCCTGACCAATATATTGACCCTGCTGATATATCGGGCGATATTTGCTATTTGCAGATATATTAACCAGGCTGATCAGAGCAGAGCATAAACAAGTAATTATTTTGAAAGTGCATTGTCATATTATCTTATTAAGGTCTCATAAATAATTGCATATAACAAATGTATCTAGGGAATAGATTAGGGAAATACTGGCCAATACACTGGATTTTTAAATCACCAAATATCAATATCTGTATCGGTCTTAAAAATCTTTTATCAATCAGGCTGTACTTATTGTTTTTAATTTTGGTTTTGTTGTTGTTGTGAGGGAGGGGTTTGCTGAAGCCTGCATTACATCTACCAGATCTAAATACCACTATTTTAAGTTATAATATTATATTTAACAATGTTAATGACTGCAGCGGCTTTTTAGCTCACAAAATCAGACGAACCTTCTCCAGCTTGAACAGGTTGGTAGCCAGCTCCCCGTAGATCTCAGCATTCACTTCATCCTGTGACCTTTGGCTCCCGGCACTTCTGCAACAAGATTTATTACAGTTCTAA
>VUQK01039332.1:23263-35847 GCA_015106715.1 Bujurquina vittata
AGGACTTGTCTTTAGGGGTGGCTCCCCATGTTGGTTTGGCTGGATTTAAATGTGAAAAAAAAAAAAAAAAAAAAAAGTAGTAAGGATGTTAGTGTTGCACCTTTCATCAACAAGCCTAGAAACAAATGACACAGAAAAAAATGTTTGAATATGAATATGCCTTGTTGACCAAATTTACATGAGATGACTGATAACAACGTCACATTTTAGACTGTTTGCTTAGCTTAGCTCCAGAAGGAATAAAATATATCTTCCAGCTCCTCTAAAACCTCAGCCTATTTGATAGAAGCAGTACAGAGAGTGGGGAGAATTACACACAGGAAATTGTCTGGGGTGGACTTGAGCTCAGCACCCTTCGGATTGCCTGTTCATCAAGGGAAGCGCTCCCTAGTGCACTAATAGTAGGCTGGTGGGGTTATTGAGCTGATTTTGGGCTGTTCCCAGTCTTTACCGAGATGAATAGCTGATGGTAGTACCTTCATGTGTAATGTACAGATATAATATACAAATATAATTCTTGTGATTTTGTCAAAATTGGTTTTCTATGCAAATAGGTCAGTAGTCAATGCATTGATTATCCTGATAAGTGGAGCTTTTCAATTTGCTGACATTCAACACCCCCTGGTAAACAGTGAAATCCAAGACTACAGAAGCATTAACAAAGCAGCTTTTCTTTTTTAGAAAGCCATTATCAAAATACCGCTCTTGAGGGTGGATCCGTGCTTTTGGTTCGGAGTCTGGAGGTGAATATCCGCGTGGACTGAAACTTCTCCGCTCTTCACTGTGCTCAGAAACGTGTTTGGGAGGCCGCTGAAGTCTGCTCAAAGCAACAAAGGAAAAATATCTTGGACTCTAGGGGCCGGTGACTTTGAGTAAATGTTAAGAGAATAACAAAGAACCTCACAAATGTAACAAGTGCTCTTAGCTTGTAAAATAGAAAAAAAATAATAATTGTATCAGATGGCTTTTTGTGAAACACATCTTTACTATGACAAAAAGCAAAGTCTCAGAGGCTCACCTGACTTCACTCCAGCTATCTGAATAGTAAAGACTGTCTGAGGCACAGTGACACCTGACACCCTCTACAGAGATAACTAATAACTCTACAAACTGTGTACAGTAGATTTGAGTGAGCACACAGCGGCTGAATAATCACACAGAGGAAAGAAGATAGAGCACACACCAGCTATCTTGTCATAATCTGGAGTCTGTGATCCAGAACTGCTGCTCTCCATCATTTCCTGCCGCCTCTTCTGCACGACGCCATCGAGGCCAGAGAAGTCTCCAGAAAGGTCCTGCAGCCCACATGCAACATACTATAGTCACTGCACACAGTATGGGTGGTGTATCACATGAAAACAAGGTGTTTGCATAGCTCTTTTCATCACAACGGAACCTAAATATATAATAAATAAACATCCTGCACATAAACATCCCAGAAAAAGAACGGATAGACCGCTGACTGACCAGAGGAAGTGACGACGGGCATTTGATTCTGAAGCTGTTTTCACAGGAAGAAGTCACGGGGCTGCTGCAGGACATATCCACCTGTAATGACAGCAGACTTCTTTGGCACTGACTCATGAAACCGTTTGCAAGCAGCTGCCAATTCAGGCATCCAGCAGACAGAACCCAGCAGTGGAATTCAGTTGGTTGTCTGTTTCTATAACACATAATGTGCATGCCAAAGCCTCTTTAAAGGAGAAGTTCACTCTCTTTGTTTTGGTTAGACACTGCTGGATCACTATTTGCTTTAGCAAAGGTTTCATCTTCGTTAGCAAACAGTTGCCTGTTTAAACACCCTACAGAAACAAAGCTACACTAGAGTTGCGCGCTTACAGGCACCTGGTTCTCTCTTTTTAGCTGCCTGAACTAAAATTCACCATCTTCAATTTGTTTTCAAACTGTACCTGGCCCTTAAGCAGCTAAATGCTAAACTGTCTCCATTAGCTAGTTGTTACTTTGACTTCCGACACTTCACTAGAGCCCAGTATTTCATTTAGACAATTTTATATAAAAATACAGTGTAACAGGAAAGGAAGGTAGGACATGCTGATGAATAAAGAATAAAATAATGAAGCCTGCAAGAAAAAGTTGTATGACTAGTACAGAAAATTTACCTCTAAATGAAGGCAGATGGATTTCAGAAGCTTGTAGGTGGTGTTTCGAGAGAGGAACGACACAAACACATGCTGGAAAAGAGGGATGTAGCATCACTTTGGAGTATTACGTTTTTATAGTAGAAATTCAGAACTGCTGCCTCACCGAGGTTTATATTGCAAAGTAAAGAACAACAATCAGACGCTGCCCTATGAGCAAGCATTTAGCGACTGTGGGGAGGAAGAACTCCCTTTGAACAGGAAGTGGCCTCTAACAGAACCAGGCTCAGGGAGGGGCTGTTAAATGCTGGCTAGCGGTTGAAAAATCTTAATAAATATTTTCTCACCTGTTCATTTGCAGTTTCAATCACAAGGGCATTTGGCACTAATAATGCTGTTTTTGTCTTTTTGATTAATTTCACGGACACCACTGGAATGGAAATCTGGCAACGAGAACATGTTTTTTTACAAATGAGCTAATCCCAAAGATGTCAAATAAATTCCTCACTGCAAGTACCAGTGACATACCTTGGTATCTTTGCCAAAGACTTTGGAGTGGAAGCAGATCCAGTTATCAGAGACAAATAATTTGCCCTGATACAAAATGTCTCTCTGCAGGGCACAAGTGTAACCTGTGGACATGTAAATTTTCAGATTAATGTCTTCACATTTCTTTGCTTTTTGCCTGAAAGCAGAATCAGAATCTTACTTTGCTTGAGGTGCTCATCTTTGCTGACTTCCTTGAACAACTTATGAAACTGGGTATTTGTTTTTGATAACTGAAAAGAAATTTTTTTAATTGAAAAAAAAAGAAAAGAAATTATATATGGTTACAGGTTTGGTGGGGATTTGTCAGTGGATGAGAATGTTTTTTGTACCTGGATGGGCTGCGATTTCTTCCTTTCAAGCTTTCTTCCTAAATCACTTGGACTAAGCATTGGTGAAAGCTGCTCCACAGGTTTCAGTCTGGCAAATGAAAGGTCAGTGTTTACAGTTAACTAGCACGTGAAGACAGTGGCTGCAGAAGGAAAATTACTGTTAGATAGATACTTTATAACAGAGTTATAACTCAACTATAACTCCAACTATGCCAATTATTACTAAACGCTATTACAAGGCATAAATAAACCACCTTCATTTGGATCTGCAGGGTGTCATATGCAGTTAAGTCTAGGCTGCTTATACAGCAGGATCACGAAGGTACACCATTCATCTGCCTTCACACACACATGAACTTGAGTGACATCCCATTCTAAATCCATAGGGTTTAATATGATGTCAGCCCACCCTTTGCAGCTATAACAGCTTCAACTCTTGTGGCAAGGTTTTCCACAAGGTTTAGGAGTGTTTATGGGAATTTTCGACCATTCTTTCAGAAGTGCATTTGTGAGGTCACTGATGTTGCACGAGAGGGCCTGGCTCACAGTCTGCTGTCTTGGTGTGCTGAAGCATTGAGAGTTCCACTAAGTTTCCCTAAGAGGCTGAGCTCAACTCCGGAAAAATGACCCAAACCATAACCACCCCCCCACCACCACCACCACCACCACCAAACTTAACACTTGGCACAATGCAGTCAGGTAAGTAACGTTCTCCTGGCAACCGCCAAACCCAGACTCATCCATCAGATTGCCAGACGGAGAAGTGTGATTTGTCACTCCAGAGAACACGTCTCCTCTGCTCTAGAGTCCAGTGTCAGTGTGTTTTGCACCCCTGAATCCAACACTTTACAATGCACTTGGTGATGTAAGGCTTGGACGCAATAGCTCGGCCATGGAAACCCATTTCATGAAGCTCTCTACGGACTGTTCTTGAGCTAATCTGAAGGCTGCATGAAGTTTAGAGGTCTGTAGCGATTGACTCTGCAGAAAGTTGGCAACCTCTGCGCACTATGTGCCTCAGCATCTGCTGACCCCGCTCTGTCATGCTCTGTCATTTCACATGGCCTACCACTTCCTGCTGAGTTGTAGTCGCTTCCACTTTGTTATAATACCCCTAACAGTTAACTGTGGCATATTTATTATTGAGAACAATTCACAACTTGCTAAACAGGTGGCATCCTATCATGGTACCACGCTCCTGAGAGCGACCCATTCCTTCACAAATATTTGTAGAAGCAGTCTGCATGCCTAAGTGCTTGATTTTATACACCCATGGCCATGGAAGTGATTTGGATGGATGAGTAAATACTTTTGTCAATCTAGTGTCTATAGGAAGATGGGTGCAATTCCAGAGATGTAGTTGGAATGGGAAAAAAATTACAATAAGCTTCTCCCAATTTCTTGCAAGATTTATTTACCACTTTAATTTGGCCTTTTAATTCTGAAATAAAAGTTAACTAATAAGACATTTTTATGAACCTCCAAAGGTTTATATACTGCTTAGAAATAATGAAAACTATACATATTGACCACCTCATGCCGGCTGGTTTCTTCCTGCTCTCGGAGTGGTCGGACACTGGCTCCAGGCAGAGCTGGAGGTCTGCGGAAGACCTTCCACGCTTCCGATGTCGCTCCTCGCCTCCATTGTCCGCCTCCGACCTGAACACATTACACAGTTGAGACACGCTTCTCTGTACCTTTGCATCCATCCCCTGGGCGAGTCTGGAAAACTTGTGTCTTAGATAATAGCTCTTCAAACTTGGTTAAAAAGCAGCTAGACATGGCAGCCCCTTCAGGTTTCTACTCGTCTTTTCCTGTAGTCATAACACGATGTTGTTATAATGATTCCACAGGAGCAAAGCGTGCTGGAGATTCCCATTCAAACGCACACAAACATCTCTTTGAGGGGCGCATTAAATAGCCAGAGCAGACCATCAATTTGCCTTCGGCACTAATACACAACTTTTGGCATCTAGAATGCAGATTAACCCTATCCTGCCCTGTTCCGCGCCGCGTACTCTTTACGTTCATCCTTTTACAATATCAGCTGAGGCCTTTAAGTCAAATCCACAGTCTAAGACAACATGTGGATGCAAATAATCGCACCGTTTTAATCCCTCAGTCGTCCCCATTTAAAGTGAAAGGCAAACACAGGCCCTGCCTGCATCTTTCCCACACTCACGTCGAGCGATTCCCTCGGGAGTCCTTGCAGAGAAGTTGCTCTGGTGAGAATAACGGGGTCAGAGGTCTGTCCGCCTGCTCGGTCATCAGTACCATATTTCATACTTCACATCTCGCTCATCTCTGCAATCGGTTTCCACTTTCGTTCGCCTGCCGCATAAAATGGAGAAGCTTCAGGAAGGATTTAAAGTTTGGGACAAATCGGTCGGTGGACCGAGAAGCCGCACAGAGGAGGAGCCGGGAAGGGGGAGGGAGCAGCTGGGACTAACGTCAGGAGCAACAGGGAAGGAGCGAAGAGGACTTCTGCTTCGCCTCACGAAGTTGGAATAGTGTCACAAACCCGCAAGCCGGATGATTACCATGCGCTATTATCCCTGTGTGATAAAACGCTCACGCACACAAAGTGTTGCGTAAAAGCATTGCGCAAACTTTAGGTGAAGGTTTGTTAAGGACACTTCTTCAAGAGAGACTGTTGTTCAGTCCTCTGTGTTTGCTTGAGTAACTGTTCTTCATAAAACTCTTGGCCGCGATGTGATTGTAGTCAAGGCAGACCTCCAGCAGGGGGCAGCAGAGTCTAAGGGATGCGTGCGCTTTCAGCCGCAGTTATCGAAGAGTAGTCTCTCAGTAATGTAGTGGTTAACTGGTCACCTAATACGGGTTTGAGGCCAAGAGGAGACACAAATCCCTGAGTGGGTTGCGTCAGGAGGCAAGGGTATCGGGTGGGGGGGAAAAAGACAAATCAAATATATAGATCTATTTCCTGTGGTGGTGACAACTTGTGAATCAGGGAGCAGCTGAAGGAAGCAAAGAAATAAATAAATTTTAAAAATCAATATTCACATATTCATATGTAAGAATGCAAGTAAAAAGGTAAAGCTCAATTTTCACTTTTATTTAAAAGGGCCCAGCTATATTCTCTGTGAGGCGTATGGACACATTTTTTAGTATTTAAAAGCCGGCTCTTGATACACTGACAGAACTTACCGACTGTCTTTAAACCACTTTGAAAAACTGTTTTCATTCCGCCATGTTGGACATGAACGTTCCAACAATGTTGCCAAGATTAATCTTTAATCTTACCATAGTTCATAGTGCAGTGGTTTACACATTTGCCTAAAACTTGAAAGCTCCCTGGTTTGATCTCAGGGCCAGACACAAATCCCAATGTAAAAAGCGGCTATATCAAATATGCAGTTATCTGCTGCGGCAATCCTTTGTGACAAGGCAGCGGCTGAAAGTAGCTTATTTTTGGGTGCAGATGTCACTACAGCGAATACACCCAAGACGGAAGATCTGATTAACTAGAGATAAATAATAAATGTCTAAAAGATGTACACAGCGTATTCAAACACAAGAGTGAAGCTGATGTTTTTGCTACTTGATCCTGATTCCTGAGGGAAAAGTAGGTATTTCACACTATAAGTGAACACCTGAAATCATTAAAGCATATTAAAAATAGATTTAATTTTTCCACTGTACTGTTAACTTACTTCTGCGATCAACTGTAAATACGTTCGAGTGCAGACGCCACTAAAAATCACTAAAACATGAAGAAACTGTCACTGTGCAGCTTACAGTGACCTTGTAATTTATTGTTGAATAATGAAACACCTCTCTTTTAACTCCAGGGGTCGCTGTTGCATCATTTACTGAAAAGTCGGTGCAGGAGCAGAAGACTTGTCAGAGTTCGTGAAGTATCCGGGAGATAATGGCACGGCCAGCAGTGCAATGCAAGCTAACAGCTAGTAAGCTTCATTAATCGTGGCTGACGAGGAATTCGGGATTAATGGAAGGAAAGCTGCCAGAGAGGTCCTGAGTGACTTTACGCTGAAGGAACGCTGGAAAACACAGAGACCTTGTCATAAATGCTGGAATTCACTAAGGGGCAACACTATGTTCAGTTTAGCTGTTTTTGCCTGACAATAATGCATGCAACAATACAAGTTTATAATTCTAAGGCAGTTACAGACCTGCACAATAAAGGAACACTTGAATTGTTAATTAAGTACAGCAAGCTGTGGTGAAGGAATTATTATTGAATAAAATCCAGACATTTTGATGTCTGTATTTTATTCAAATACCATTCTATCATATTCATTATATATGCTGTTTAATCGCAATAGTTCCCAAAATAAGGCCTGAGCCCTTGCAGAGAATCATACGTCCTGTGACTTACTGTGAGATAATTAACGGGGTTAAAAGCATCTAGTTTAGTCATTTAGTTACAGATTTTTTTTAAGCCTCTGCACCTTTAACAGTCAGCTGAATGAAGTGGAACTGGTACTAGTTGCATATTACTAGCCAAAAGGGTGTTTAATCTTTAACATTTTACAGTGAATTTTATAAACTTGTAATGTGTTAATTAACTTCCTTTTATAGCTATGAAATTTATGAAGGTCTAGTTGACGGTCCCCCTAAAATGAATATATTTAAAGGTAAGTCAGCAAGATGTACAAACACTAAATCTGTTAGCCAAACAGATTACTATTCCAGGCAGCTAATGTGTGTGGACTCTGGTCAGCTTTAAAAAACAACATTTAATGGATTTTATTATCATTATTATTTTATTTCATATACTTATTTGATGCCTTGTTTCCTCAAATCCCTATAAGGCTTAAATATTGCAGGCTTAAATATACTGAAATGGTATCCCTCCTGTCTTTATGCTAAGTAAAGTTAAGATAAGCTAACATACGGATGACTTGCCTCCTCTCCCTAAATACTGTTTACACTACATGAGCATTGTATCAATCTTCTCATCTCACGCTCAGCAACAAAGTGGCTAAACCTATTTCCTTTTTTTAAAAAGCCTAATTTTAAAAAAAGGGTGATAATTAGATGAATTCAAGCTTCAGCCAGTGCATGTTTACGCATGTGAGAGAGAGCGGGGCTCTCTGCTGCTGTTGCCTTCGAAGAAACATCTCCTTCTGTAGGCAGAAGCCTTTTCAGTGCCTGTCATATGTTCTACCACAGAAAGACAGAAAACAAGGAAAGCACAGAGAAAGGAGGGCGCTGTGAGGGAGACAGAGAGAGGGAGCGAGGGAGAGTGCAAAAATGGTACTTGTGACGGGGGAAGATTGAAGTCCTGTTAAGTGCTCTGCTTGAAAGCATGTCTGGCCTCATTAGCTGTCAGTTGTAACAATACTGAACTGGCAGTGAAGACAGGTTGGAGTCTAGTGGTCATAAATCACTCCTCGACAGCTGCCTGACAAGCTGGGAACCAGTACACAGGCACGGACGCCCTCTCAGCTTTGACGCTGCACAGGCACACACTAATCTAAAAAATCATTGCTCTCACCCTGAAATTACATAGAGCCTGCAACAGTGGTATGCAGTGTAAGCGGGAAATTGCTCTCATTTTGTGTCTGCCTCCATCTACGTATGCGCACCCATACGTAACCCCTCATCTCCTGTTCTTGTCTGTAGCTGACTGTGCCCATTAGCTTAACATGCAGTGGCTGCAGTGACTTCTGTGGGGCAGCGGGGGTGTTAAGAGCAAGGCCTGCAGGTCATTAATCACGGCCCCTGACATGCAGAGCAGGAGGCCAAGGCTCCCCTATGCATACAGCTGCTGGGCCACACTCATTGCACAGGCGATGTGTTGACCCTCATACGCCCCCACTCCCTCCCAGCGCCTGTGGCTCTCATCTGTCCAGCTCCCTCACTGTTTGTGTCAGTCATTCGTGCTGTCAGTCGCCACCGCCTCCTGATCAACAGCAATACTTCTAATGCTGTTTCCTTTCACACTCACGGGTTCTTATTGATAACTTTACCCTGATTAGACTGTGAATACAGCCGGTGGTGCAGTATGGCCATTTGAATTAGGCTATTACTTTAATCAGCTGTATTTTCAGTGATGATTTGGGTTCATAGCTGTCACATGTTACATTTGAGGCTGAGGTAAACTCATATTTAATATTTAATTATGGCTCCTTCCAGTCTAAAACCAACCACTGAATTTGTTGCTGTTTCCATGATCAATAGGAAACTTTCATCCATTTAGTAGCTGATGAATGCAACTTGGAGCAGTGCTTTTTGTGCTCGAGTTCCACATTCCCATGATTGTAGCTCATGCTTTAGCCAAAAGAGACTCCTTCAAGTCAAATACATCAAATATCCAAACACACAAAAATGTGAAAAACCTAATGTGCCATCTCATTCTCACTCCCATCCGCTGACATGATGTCACCCAGATTCACAGCTGCTTGCATGATGATAAAAGCCAGTCAGGCTGCGAGACACTGAAACACTGTTTCATCATTCACAGCTACTAAATCATTGAGTCCAGGCACAAGACATCTGTTGAAAGCGGATTCCTTATCAGCCTTCCAGCGCGATTTGCCGAACATCTGGAGTTTCTGAGGACTTTGGCATAGTGCGCACTGGAAACCTCACAAAGAAGGCTAATTTTCTAAAATGTGTTGACACTTACAACTTTAGGCCAGGTGATCTATTGCAGCACAGCGTGAACTTGAATGAATGTCGTGCACATGAGGGAAACCAGAAGAGCGTGTCTTTGGATTGCATTCCATCAGAAATTGACATTTAAAATTACAGGAAACATTTTCTTTATAACCAATGTCGAGTAAATAAATGATATTTGAAGTTGACCGTTTGCTAAGCCGTGCTGTACTACACACGTCCTGCTTTCTCCTCATGGGGCACACAATTTATGAATATGCTGGCAAGGTTTTTCTTGAAATTTCCTTCAATATTTGAAATAATGGGCCCTTGATTTCAGTTCAAAATAAACAAAAGCAGCCTTCTGCAGAAACGGCTTTCTCAAGGTAGCTAGCTTAATGTGAGCTCTGTGAGTTATGACTCGGTTTATCTGGTATGTTATGCTAGTAGCCCCGAGCACTCGCACAACTATCTAAATTATTGTCAATGCAAAAACACAAATGTGTCTTAGTGATTAAAAATAACTATTAGCGAGCAAATTTAAACTGTTACTTATATTGCCCGAAAAAGTCTTTCAAAAAAATATGTTTACTCAGATGTGAAGAGCAGAAATGTGTAAATGTTAATTCTGTTTGTAATTAGATTTTTTTTCTCCACAAACTACCAATAAGAACACTCATAAGCAATAAAACTAAGAGTCATATTGCTCCTAAAATCTTACTGATTCCCATCCATAGTTTCATTTGTGAGACGTGTAGTTTTTTTCCTTATTCCATACTTTCGGGTTTGCAGGCTTTAAACAGCTTCGCACCTTGGTAGGCGAGACATAAATTTATGCTTTAATGACATTGTGTTTATATATTAATGCAATAGGCTTAGAAAACATTTTTGTCAAACATCTATCTTGGGTAAGAGCAGGATGAAGCTACTGGTATTAGCTTCAGCTCTCATCTTGCATCAAGTGAGAAAATACTAATTAGTGAATGTGCTATTTGTGAATTATATTTTTGCTTTTATTTAGTTTTTAACATAACCCCACAGCCTACATTAACAAAAAAAAAATAAAATAAATAATGTATTCCTTTCTGTTTGTGCCTGTGTGGAAAGTTAGCTTATGTCTTCAAATACACAAAACACTCAACAAACGAACCAGTAATTTGATGTTGAATATATACATAAAATACTGAACTTTATTCAGACTGTGCCCAAATTGATCAGCATTTGTTTGTATAATGGACTCACACATGTTTATAAATCTGGTTTTTATTTGCAGGTTATGTAACGTGCATTTATCGCCCCTCTTGGAATACTACTTGCAATCACTGCTAGCATGACAAAATGTGTGACACATTCTTTTCCCCGTATCTGTTTCAGTGTTTAGCATTTTTTACCGCTTCAACGTGCCGCATTGCTCGACGCACACATCATTTCTGTTGTAAGTTAGTGGCAAAGATCAGGTCCGCTGGTTAGACTAAACAACAGCATTTGAGTGGAATTTGCTCTCCATCATTAATCATCCTGACAGCTTGAAAAACAACGTTTCCTCCTTAATGACTGTATTTGAGTAATCATGTCTGCTTATTTCCATGAAGCTTCTCTCGCTCTCTTTCAGTCCTGTCTTTCTTCCCGTTGCCGTCCATGTGTGTGTGTGTATTTTGGCGCTTTTTCTTTGACCTCCCAAAGTCTCCGGCGTGGCGTCTGCTATGGGGTCACGCTGACCAATTATGGTGGGCTATGTTCGTGAAGAGGGTAAAAAAACCATGAGGAATGAGAGAATGTGGCTGTGAGGATCCAGATGCGGAAGGCAGAGTGTTGTGTCCCCCTCCCACCATGCGCCAAACCACCGGCAGCCGCTGCTGGCCTCCAGGCCTCCGCTGGTCACTGCCAAAGCACGTTTCTCTGTTAAGCACTGGGTTTATGATGCATGAGAGCTGACAACTGAGCTAGGAGCCCTTAGAGCTCAGCCAGATAAAAACCAGCTGGGGCCATGCACATTAGCAGAGAAACCATAATTGCATTTGCCCTCTTGTACACCACTAAACTCATTCTGTTGACTTAAAAAAAAAAGACGTAAGGAAAGAGAGGTTTCAGAAATAAAAATACCTGCTCCATTGCAGGCAAATTTATTGTTGGATGTGGGTAATTTAGAGTAGGAGCAGTGTAGTGGATGGGGTGATGGAGGTTTTCGGGTTTTTTTCTCTGTAAGCGAGAAAAGTGTATTTTCAACATTTCTCCCGGCCTGTGGGTGGATGTAAGTGATGGGTTTATGGTGGTTTAGAAACATCAGTACAGCATGGCTGACATCTGTGTCCGCTTTATTTTTGGACTGCTTGAAAAAGCTCTCATAGTAGGATGATGGATGAAGTGATAAAGTTGGAGAGAAGACAAAATGAAAGCAGAGGAGTCCATTTCTGGGAAACTGTGTGATCTGTTATTCAGAGACGAGTCTGAAAAGAAGCATCGGGACAGATGTTTGTAATTTCTGACTACGCCTAATGATTTTAACGCAGGAAATTTCACAGCCTCTGGGAGCAAAGGGAAAGACACAGCAAAAAATTCTTGAGCTAGAAATTATTTATAAATATATATATATATATAGTCATATTGCTCCTATATATATATATATATATATATATTATATATGCTCACTTCTTTTTAAGTCTAATTTGTCCCTTATTTCATTGCCACTGGTTAGAGCTGATAGAGAGGTTAAAGGCTTGTCATGTAATGAAGGGGCAGCTCCACAGTCTGTCATCATTAATCATCAGGGCTGTCAGGCTGCTCCAAGGACTCACTTATATGAACCAGAATAATATCAGAGGGCTTTTTATACATTACAGCAAAATACGTTTGCATCTCTGGTTTTAAATTAGACTGCTACATTTAAAAAGAAGGCGTCTGCAACCAGCTGGGTGAAGGCTGAACTATATTATTCAAATAAGATAGGACATTTGCCCCCCCCCCCCCCCCCCCCCACAAAAAAACAAAAAAAAAGCACCCCCCCCCCCCCACCACAAAAAACAAA
>VUQK01039335.1:0-11903 GCA_015106715.1 Bujurquina vittata
TTTAAAGAATTAAAATCTGAACTCATTTAATAATGGAGCATTTCTAGGCAATCACTTATTTCTTTTGTGCTCAGTGAGAGAAGTGAGCTCTTGCTTATCCCCAGAATTTTAAGGCTGGGGCTTGAATGTAGTCAGAGCCAGTCTCAGCTATCAGTTCATCCTTTCCTCTGTCTTGCCCGGCTGGATCTCTTGCTGTGTGTCACTATGTTTCTATTTTTGTTGTTTCCTAGGTAACCTCTCTCAAATTCTCATCCGTCCTCACTTTGTTACAAAGTAACCGGCCGGCTGGAACTAGCTCGGTGGTATCACGTGATATGGCCAAACTCGCATACGATTGGTCTTTGGTTTTCCTTGGGCGCTTCACCATTACCGTAACGACTGTAAAAGCCGCACCGGTAAAACAGAAAGTGCGCAACAAGATTTTAAGTGGTCATTTCTGTTTTGGCATTGGGTTCGGGTCCGCACAAGACATAATTTCGGTCCGGATGCGGACCGAGGTCCGCCATTTGGTGATGCCTGGTTTATGTGTTACTTTGTAATAAATGGTGGCGTTATTGTTCATTCTTCCACTGAAAGTACACATAATAAGCACTACAATACAGTGTACCTTTTCCCCTGATAGGTGGTAATGGTGGCCGTCCCGACTGTGCTGGGAATAGCCTCCATCCGTGTGTACACTGTGAAGGAAGCGCCCACTGATGGGTTGGTTACTCGAGAAAGGGTATGTATGTGTGTATGCATGATATGTAATGGGAAATTGACATTCATAATAACGCACTAACTCTGCTTCCCTCTCCCCAGCTTAATGTCTACACCCCACTGCCGCACTCTAACCAGGCTACGTTTGTCCCTGAGAGCCCAGGGGTCTTTGAAAGTGGAGTGACTACAGCCAGAGAGAGTGTGCTGCCATTTGTCCAGGCTATAAAGGTATTCACGTTTTGCTTTGTGTAGCTCTTAAGCTGCACATTGGAAGAAATCAAATTCACAGTGCCTGCACTCTGCAGAGTTAATGCATGCTTTCACATTGTCTTAGTTTTAATATAAATGGAAAAGCCTTTAGACAATGGAAATGTGTGAATTTATATTTAAAGAAATGACAGCTAAAGTAAAGTGAACAACTCTTATCTTGCACCTGCAAGTTTAGTTGACAAACTGCTATTTTTGCTCCTCATCTCTGTGGTTACCCAGCACAGTCGCACATGCTGCAAGAGCTCGGTGAAAGAACGGTTCTCGCAAGTTTAGGACTGAGACAGGAAGCTGTGTTCATGCAGGTTAACTTCACAATTATGAGGTTTGCTGCAAGAAGATTTGACAGTTTGATAACGTGGAAGGGTGTGTGTGGGTCTGACTCACATGAATCTGTTTCAGTATTGCCTAGACAGTTGTGTTCTTGATGGTCTTTTGTAGTGGTTTTAGTTTTGTTGTTTGTTCTTTGTAGGGTGCGTGTATCTCTGTGAAAAGGGGAAGTGTTGATCTTTACCATGCTGGAGAGGGTGAGTAAACAGCAGGCATACAGCAGTCTTAGTTATATTGTACCTCCCTGAGTAAAAAATATATATATATATATATATTTGCAATGCTTACAAAGTTCTGAGATATGAAATGGATGTTTCCATTTCAGTCTTTTCCCCCAAAGTTACGATTTTGTGACTGAGGAGTTTTCTTTTTGTCAACACAATCCCTGTTTCAGGCTACTCCTGCCAGTCTCAATTTGAGCAATGTGGAGTATACATTTGTTTTAAGAATTCAGGAATCTAAAAGTATATTTGTCAGCATCTTAACCTCTGTTATCTGCTCCTCAGATGTATTCTATTACTTGAAAGACCCTCCTCCTGGTTTTCTACCCAGATTTGGCACCATCACCATGGCTGGCCTGCTAGGCATGTTCTTAGCACGAAAAGGTAACATGACCATCAATCACTACAACCATCTATCACACTACAACACTTTAAGCCTTCAAGGAACAACATTTTAAACACTTTTTTCATCTTAAATAAAGGAAAACATTTGAAAGTGTGTTTGTCAGCATATTGATCAGGACTGTCAAGCTCATGGGCCAATTTGATGTGGACCATTAAAACCATTGCATCTTATGAATGAATGATACTTTATTGATCCCACGATGGGGAAATTACAAATGATAATGATCATAGTGTGTGTAGGTATGTCTGTTTTCAAACTCCACCTAGATGAATAGAAGGGTAAATATATGTATATATTCATTTTATGGTGTTTATGAACAGCGGTTTTTGCTGTCTGACTATATCAGTGGTTCTCAAATCCAGGCCTCGTGCCCCCCTGTCCTGCAGGTTTTAGATGTGTCTCTGCTTCAACACGCCTGAGTCAAATATAGAAGTCATTAGCAGGACTCAGGAGAACCTGGCTGCATACTGAGGAGAAAATTCAGCCATTTGATTCAGGTGTGTTGGATCAGGAACACATTTAAAACCTGCAGGACAGGGGGGCACGAGGCCTGGATTTGAGAACCACTGGACTATATACAGTGATATAATAATAAAATAAATGAATAAATAACGCCAAAACACCACAAAGTGAGTGTGCAAAGTATGTGGTACAGCTGGTCTGAGGGTCTTGCGTTGCACCACATACTTTGCGCTGTTGTTGGTACGTCAGCAACCCCGGAAAAGCACAAAGTTATAACCTACGAAGAGCTTAAAATCAAGTGTTAAAAAACAATGAGAAGTGTCCACTGTAGTCACTGTCTGCCCTTTTAACGCTGAATTTTTTTTATCTTTTATTTATTTATTTTTTGCGGTTCTCCCGGTGTCAGTTCCTTCCCTATTAGGCTTGTCAACCAATCAGAATTTGACAGACACGTACATCACCCTCTTCCAGCGATGTTCAGTTAGGATTTTGGAGGACTGCACAGGAGTATTTCTGTGGTGGGTGAAAACCTCTTTCCCAGCCCCCCTACCCCACTCAAACAGAAATGTGTATGCAGATGGACACCATAAATTACTCTTCAGCGTTTCTCTAAAACCACTAAATGATCACATGAAGTGTTGAGTAGTACTCGACTCCTGTTCTGTCACTGCGTCACAGTAGCATTTATTAATGAAAATTCTCACTTTCTGAGAACATCCAGTGGGTTCGCCATTTTGGCCAGCAGGTTCTGACCTCTGGGCAGTGTGTATTGTTAATAGTCACAGATTATTATTACTGCATGTGACATCCGGCGTTGTCTGTAACAATCACAGGACTCTGCTTCTTTTCTTATGAGGTCATTTAATATTTTTGCTTTGTGTTGCTAAAGATAGGAAAAAAATTGTGACGTTTCAGAAAGGAAAGAAAGAGTTTTATGCTACTTTAGTGTCTCAGAAGAGAAAGTTTCATCTCACAACCGCACAGGAAATAATGCATTATAATTTCTGTTTGTCTTTAAATGCTCAACATTTTTAGATTTTCTTCTCACTTCTTCTGCCACAATGTATGTGAATGTGCATACAGATATTCCACATTTATTAAGCAAGCAAATCTGTGTTTTTTTATAAGAAGTTGCACAAATGCTACAGATCTATTTATGTGCATTTAACCTCAGTGTGACCTGTTCTCTCTGTGATCAGGATTCAGAGACCACAGCCGCTGAAGTTACATACCCCTCATTGATTGACTCGAGTTACAAGAAAGTTGTAACCACATTAAAAACAATAAGTTTCTGTTTCACTTTTCTCAGCACTCTGTTATTGTTTTACCCTCTTTCTTCCTGCCACCTTAGAGAGTCATTCAAAGTGCATTAAAATGTTAATATCTTTAAGTTAACCTGTACATTGTGTTGCTCTGAATATGCTGCAGCACATTGTGTGTACATGACCTTTCTGGATATAGCAGTTCAGTAGCTGACCTCCAAGACTTAACCTCTGCCCACTTGTATTGATCGCTGTCCTGCTATGCACAATTTTATTTCAGGCTCTCGTTTCAAGAGGTTAGCTGTTCCGCTGGGCCTGATGAGTGCAGGAGCATCAGTGTGCTACCCTGCACAAGCAGTGGCAGTGTTAAAGGTAAGGCTGCTTCTTCAAGCACGGATGTCTTGTTAATTTGCATTATAAATGTTAATATTTTCTGAGTTTATTTCTAGTGTTTTGTTTTGTCCACCCAAGGTGACGGGAAAGAAGGTTTATGCTGCAGGCCAGTGGAGCCGTGCTGCAGCTTCTTCACTGCTCGCCTCCAAGGAACCGGCTGGTTCACAGCCACAGGTTAAAAAACTTTTAAACAAACATTATGTCTGCTTGTTTTTAAAGAGAAAGAACTATGAAGATGTTTTACTTTGTGACTAAAACCTAAACAGCAGTTAAGCTCACATAACTTGCTTTCCACTCAGTGCCTTCCCCCTTCTCTATATGTTTTACTTTCTCAGAAGAAAAAAAAATCCCTTCCGTCTCGTAAACAGATTATATTCAATTTTCTTTCCTAGCACTTTGCCTTTCATCAATGTTTGTTACCGGAATTTACTCTTTGCACCTCACTCAATATAGACGCATTTTATGAGAGTACAAGTCTAAAGTATTAGGTCGGGAAAATTGTAAATTTCCATTATGCACTATTACATTTAAATATAATCTTTTTGTAATCTTTTTTTTATTTTTTTAGTCAGCTACAGTACCAAATCCAGAGTCTCCAGTGGCTGAAGAAACCTCCCAGCCCAGTTCCACTACACACACCTCAGCCCAGAGCACTACAATCTCAGACACGGAGGTGAAATCAGCTGATCCTATCTCTGATGAGCCCATTGTCGCTGTCATAACAGAGGAAGTGTCCTCCGTAACAGCCAGAGAAATATCCCCCAACCAGGCCCCCATAGAGACCAGCACAGGTATTATCAGTATTGATCCCTGTCTTCTTGTTTCTCTGTCTCCATCTCTTCATTTCACACACAATCACACAAAGACTTCTATTGACAGTGGTGGTTTAATTCGCGCTCTTTCCGGCTCCGTTGGCAAATTCTCTGTTAGTAGAAAAAGTGTCCACACCTCCCTCCAAAGAACTGCCAGCCCCCGTTGAAGGTGAAGAAGCCTCGGATAGAAAACCAGCCTCAGGGGATCAATCCCCGGACACGAGCCCATCCAAGCCCGCGAGCTCAGAACTAGAAACAACAGAGGCTGTTCCAGTCGAGTCGGCTCCTTTCTCTGAAGTAACATCTGATCTTAAGACCTCAGATGAGCCAGCAGGTACCAAAGATTTTTTATGTCAGGGTGCAGAAGGTTAAATAGTGATGAAAAATAAGAATGTCATACTTAAACACAGCAGTACTTCCCCCTGGTGCCCATGTAAGTGATGAAAAAATCACTCTTTTGTTCAAATGTAGCAGGATTAATGCTCTAATCATCACTGCACACCTCTTACTCTACACTTAATGTGAGCTGCTAAGTGTCACTTGTTGAATTAACTGTGTCAGATGGCCAGTTACAAGGTCCTGCTGTGGATGAGACACCAACCACAACACTTAACACCACTACCTCTCAACAGCCTGCTGCAAAAATCTGTTAATGGTTGTAATGTTAACACTTACTGCACATGTATTTCTGCTCTTGCCTGTTTACATATGTTCAGTAGACAGGCACAAGCACAAACAAATGTCCCATTAAAAACCCTCAGTGACCTAAAAATATAGTGACGAACCTCGAATTCCTGATGCTCACACACTAGACCTCTTCTGAGAATTGTTGTTACCAAATCAACAACTACATAGAACACAACTATATAGAGAAAGAAAAAAAATACATATATAGATATATATTGCTAGTCTAAGAACAGTTTAACTCTTAGCATCTCACCTTTTAGCACAACTTACTTAGCCTTTTGGAGAATTTATGTGCACAACACTTGACTTATTGAGGCTTGACTTACTCACTCTGATGTCAAAGCACAGAGCTCAGTCTGATGTAACAGAACTTGCAGCACTCAGTATGTGGAATATGCATTTTAAAAAGAATTGCAGTTGCAGAGGCTGCAGTTACAGTCGAGCCAGTCTGCCTTTAAGTTGAACAGAAAGCCAGTTTTACCAAGAAGTGATATCATATTGCATAATGCTATTTTCTCCAGTAAAATCATAGTAAGACGATCTGTCTGTTTTTCTCCAAGAAAATACATTTCCTGTTGTATGTTGCTGCAGATGTCTTCGACAAGGTAGCACCCAGAGCAGCTTCGAAATGTTTGAAAGATGCAACACATTTATCCTCCCAGTAGGTTGGTTGGGAGATGAGATGTGGGGTAAACTTTTCTAAAACTGACAGTATGTATGTAAGCAGTGATCGCTGCTGTGTCTTGGCATATAAATTATTCATTAGCAATCAAGTGGGAATTCCACAGGCATGAGAAGCTCATAGCCAGTCTTATAGTTATGTGCAACATGTAACAGTGGCTATGGCAAGACCACATTATACTGTTCTGTATTGCTGGTACATGCTATATAAGAGCCAGTCCACTTTCCATGAACTCGGTGCAGAAAGTTAATCAAGCATATTTAAATTATTTAAACAGCAGGTTCTTGATAGGAATCTTCACATCTTTGTACCATATTGTTCAAAGGATTCGTATGCAACCAAATTATTATGATGTAATGTCCGGATTGGAACAGATTAAACACACAGTTTAGATTTATTTGCACTCTTGTGGACTTGGAATTCGGGTAATTTCTTTTTATGTCTTGACCTGTTTGGGAGTTGTACTAATATTTCTGTGCTCTGCATTTCTCTTGCTGCCCTGCAGAGGGCTCCAGTTTCAAGCCTGACCCTTCTCTCATGGACTTTGGCCAATCCAGCCCTGAGGATGAAGACCTGTACAGCACGCGAAGCTGAGACACCGCTGCCAGCCACAGGAGAAGCCTCATTCCCACACACTGCCATCTCATATTTCATTCTAATTGACAAATGCTCTGTGTCATTATGCGTTGTAAATAGGCCATTTTGCAAGCAATCGCAGATAGAAAGACTTTAATCAACATTTCCATTCTCATTTCGTCTGCCCACATCAGTTTTTTCCATAGAAAACATCCCAGTGCATTTGCATCGCAGCAGCGAGGCAGTGAATTTGGGCACACATAACTGAATCAGTTTGCGGGGGACAGAAAACTGGAAGGAAAAAAAAACAAAAAAAAAAACGCCCACTGCTATTTACTACAAGCTTCTATATCCCAAATGGCAGATTGTGATTTTTTTTTCAGTGTCATTTAACAAATACTGCCTTTTGTGCTACAACTTTCACAGTCACGAATGCAGGTTGCTTTTATTTATTGTAATTTATCCCAGCGCGTCGGTGAACTGAAAAATCTGCACATGTGCTGGTGATGATTACAAGATGGACAAGTGCTGTTCCGCTTCACAACACGGGAAATTGTCTTCACTCGTTAATTTTGGAACTCAGAATAAATTTATATTTTTCATGAATTCATATTTGGTCTTGTCTGTTTGTGATTACAGCAGTTTTAGTCGTCATGTAATGAGCAGCTGAGCATAAGGACTCATCTGCACCACATGAACAAAGAGTTTTCTTTTAAAGAGGACCGATAGATAGATAGATAGGCCTCTTTCTAAAGGCAGGCACTCTACATAGTGAGAGATCCACGTAAGTTTCACAGTGCGATTATTTGCCACTGAGAAGCAACAACTTGTGAAGTCTGTTTTGCAAAACACGGCAGATGCTTTCTTACAACTCTGTTTAACATTACACGGTAAGCCACATGTATCACCTGCTAATCCCACATCAACCATAGTGGCCAAAAGTGATGCAAAACAACAGATGCCCAAAATTGACTGAATAGCTCCGTAATAAACTTTGTTACAATGTCTAGTACTCTTGTGGTGTATGGCGAAATCTGTTGTAGACATTATTATCCCATTAACTTGGAATTAAAACTATAATATATATAAGACATGCAGATTCAGTTCTGCTATATTAAACAACTGATTCAAACTGGAGCATCTTGGACTGGCAAAAACTTTATTGCGCGTTATTGATTGTGTTTGTGATCTGATTTTGGCGATCCTTGACTTTTCCTCTAGTGCCATCATGAAATTTTTATGGGCTTTTTTCCCCAGTTAAAATATCAAAATAACTAAAGGTCAAACTGGCACAAACTTTCCTGGTAACTGTCCAACCATTTTCTTCCACCTATGCAATTCAGGATCACGGGGGAGGCTGGAAACTATTACCGGCTGTGGTGGGGAGAGACGGGGTCCAGTCTGTTGCAGGGCTAATGTATAGATACATATTCATGCTCACTTTCACACCTCGAATGTGGGAGGAAGCCCCAGGAGAATATGCAAACTCAGAAAAGTCCCAGCCGGCTGGTGGATACAAACTGGGGACTTTCTTGCTGTGAGGTGATGGTGAGATAGCATCCAAAAGGAGAATTGTTCTGGTTTTATCGTTCTAACAGTTCACATCTGTCTGCACCATCTTTTCTTTTTTTGCTTGTTCTGCAGAATGTTTTGACAGACACAAAACTGTCATCACACCTTCACATTTTCCAGATGATGTGCGCATATCACACAATTAGTTTGTGTTCTTGATAACCATCAGTATGTTGACATATATGAAACGTACAATTCTTTGACACCCACTCAGGCGACGAGCACTTTCACAATATGACTTTCCAGCCGCTGCTGCTTTTAGGTCACAAGTTAATTTTATTTTTAATATCTGAAGGCTTACATGTGCTAACATAAGCATTAAAGGTTCCACTGCTGTGCCTCTTACAATCTTACAATCAGCCACTTAATCAAATCGAGTAGTAACGAGTCAGACCCTGGGTCAAAGCTGCTTCAAGTAATTGAAAAAGTAATCCCTGCTGCCTGTGATTTACTGAAACAAAAAGTTTGATTTTTTTTCCCCTCCAATGTTTCAATAAAAATGTAAGTGCAGCATACGAGCAATTATTATTCATGGGCATGATTATGCTGAGCACAGTTTGAACAGCAAGTGTGTATTAATGCCTTGTGTTCTTTGCAAAGTGATTTTTTTGTATGTGTGTGTGTATGTGTGTGTGTGTGTGTAGCTCGAGAATATTAACCAGACAGGGGCCAGCATCACAAATTAATAAATAGGCTTTAGGCCAGCAGCTGTACAAACTGCAGGCTGCCCACACCCCCACCCACCCACCCACCCACTCAGATCACGATGCTTTGTGCGTTCTCTCTAGGTGGCTGAGACCTTTGTTTTCAGCACTCACTATGTTTTATATTCACTTTAGTGTTTTTATTGTTTGGGTACTGACGCACCCTGAGGTACTGTGTGGTTTTAATTATTGATTTGGTTGCTCTGCTATAGGTTTTACTGTTGGAAGAAAACGCTGAAAAGAGGTGGATAACTTGTGCCGATGCCTTCTTCAGAGGCATGCAATTTTGCAATGTTTATTTGTTTTATTAGTATTCACCGTTAGATAGTTCAGTGTTTATTTACAGTATATAACTATTATCGGTCATTTAAGTGCTGGTTTTGCATATTTATATTTTAAATCCTGTCTCTCTGTTTTCTGTCCTGCAGACAGTTGCTTCCTCCAGTCGTGGGTATGCTGCGGATGGTGTGCTTTTATGTTTGATGTTATGTTTCATTTCTCACAGGCAGAATACTCCCAGCGCTCCATTAGGGGATGGTTTGCTTCTCCGGCTGTGATACGGCTGTTTTTTGCCCCCTCTTCCTTCCCTCCCTTTGTCAGAATTCCAGTAACTGTAGTTATTGGCAGATAAGGCACACTGGCTGTTGTTCGCCTCCTCAGTGAAGCCCGTGCTTTAAATCACCTATGTTACATTTACAAAGCATTCTTGGTGCCACCTGCTTTTGCTTATTTCTGTGTTTGCACAGAGGTTGAGCTATCTGTTAGCATCTTTATAGCCCCTTTACGGCCTCTCAGAGGAGCCGTTGCTGAACCCCTGAACCTCATAAACTCTGCACGAGTCTGTCCAGAGTCATGACCCTTTGGGATTCTCTGTGCATGTATGTGTGCAATTAACAATATCTCTGTACTTGCACGTTCTTCTTTTTGGAATATATCGAGAAAAACACACGTGTGGGAACTCTGCTTCGTGTGGCATCAAAGTAACAGCTTGTGCTGCTGGTTTGAGTCACGGGAGTGAGAGACTTACTGGCGGGGGAGACATTTTTTTAAAAAAAAGAAACTCTGCCAAATGTTCAGATGGGGAAAGAGTTCCTCCAGAAACAGCTGTGTCGACCAGCAGCATTAATAAAAAAACAAAACAAAGAAAAAAACCCAAAACATATGGAACATATTGATTCAGTTCAAAATAGAAGTGACCAGAAAGAGTGGGAATGCTGGAAATCTGTGAAATCTTTTGTTCTCACAGCTCTTTAGGAAGGATGGACATCTTGTTGCCATAAGCTGTGGGCCAGTGTTAGAGACTCCCCCACAAGATGGGACTAAGTATAGCTTCATCTGGTTTCCCTCAAGGGTCCCTTTCACATATAGGGTCCCCTTCCTTGCAGCATCCCACACAAACCCACACTACGGTCGTGCTCTGAGAACAAATATGAAGACTGGACTCTGACATGTAGGCCAGAGTGCTCTAGCAGAAAGGAAGTAGGGGGGACCATCCCTGACCTCTCACCTTTAAATCCCATGAGCTGGATTTTCCACAGAGGACTTTATGGGGGTTATGGTTTGTGGTGGTTATCTTCTCAGGGTCTGGTCAGTGAGGGACACCCCCACCAGCAAATAAACACGTAGCACATTTATCAGCAAAAGCTATAAACACAAGAGTCATGGAAGCCGTATATGTTTACTGATACACAACTTCCTCCTCTGATTGTGCAGTCCAGCATGTGTTCACAGTGCATGTTTTTCTTGTGAGTGTGGATTAAATCAGATGTAGCAGTTTAGTCCATTCAAGAGAAACAAACTGAATGTTTTTTGCAGGCTGCTGATATCAGTGGCATTTTTTCTCCCCTTTACAGCCATTAATGTAATTGTATTCACATTGTGCCAAGGAAACAGGGGGAAAAAAAGACTTCGGACAAACTATGCTAGCGGAATAATGATGATAATGAATTAATTGTCATGCTTTTAATCCAGAAAAAAATGAACTGTGAAAAATAATTAGCTGGGAGAGTGATGTCCAGCAAAGGGTTTTGATGTGAGCTGAGGTTTGATGCTCTCTGCTCTGTTGCTCTCCTTATCTGGTGCCCGTTCAAACACCGCCTGCAACTAAATCAGACACACAAACGCGGCCCGCTGTCTCCCACACATGCTCAGACTCACTCAGCCATATGCATGATTTGGAATTGTGACTCTGCCTCGTTTTGCGTGCAATCACTGCCTTGAGAAGTGAATTCACCTTGAGCGCCGCAGGCCGCCTTGATTGATTGTGCAGATAGTCTGTCACGTGATTGCCTTTCCGGTTGTTGACAAAGGTCAAAGAAAACATTCTGCGATAAAGAAATTAAGTGAAAGTAAGCATGCTTGTGTTGGTGACAGAGCAAGACAATCATTTTGTCTGTAAATATTTTCAGCGTAATAGTACAGAACTCTGGGCCCTATGCATGTGTAGCGTCTGTGGTCACGCTTCCTTTCTTGATGCATATTTTTGGGGGAGGGGGAAGGGTATGGAAGAAGGGATTTTGGACAAAATTGAGCTGAAAACTGCACACAGCTATCTGCCGTAATAAACTGTTAATACACATTTAATAAACATCTGTATGTCTGCACAGTTTGCTTTGAGTATGAAGCTTAAGTACATAATTTTCTTAATTTTTATTTGAATATTTATGAGTCTCATGACATAGAACAAAAGATTAGTTTTTAGTTTTGTTACAATTTCCTAACACCCTCCGTCCTCTCCTCACCCTTCCCAACTCCTCCAGGGCACCCCCCCCCCCCCCCCTTCCCTCACCTTCCACCCCTTCATCTGGCCCACTATCTCCTCCCCAGACAG